>CAUYRT010068169.1:0-68196 GCA_963574885.1 Lepilemur ruficaudatus | reverse complement strand
TTGCCCGGGCTAGAGTGAGTGCTGTGGCGTCAGCCTAGCTCACAGCAACCTTAAACTCCTGGGCTCAAGCAATCCTTCTGCCTCAGCCTCCCGAGTAGCTGGGACCACAGGCATGGGCCACCATGCCCGGCTAATTTTTTCTATATATTTTTAGTTGGCCAATTAATTTCTTTCTATTATTTTTAGTAGAGACAGGGTCTCGCTCTTGCTCAGGCTGGTTTCGAACTCCTGACCTTGAGCGATCCGCCCGTCTCGGCCTCCCAGAGTGCTAGGATTACAGGCATGAGCCATTGCGCCCGGCCTGTTCATTGAACTTTTTAATTCATCTATTTAATTCATTAATTTTGATATAAGTTACAAGGCAAGAGGACTTACTCCTATCCAATCTCCCGTGATTTCCTTCCTTCCTTTCCTTTTTAGGTGAAAGAGGACAGATAAAGGAGAAGAAAGAGGGAAAAATTTAGGTTGAACCAGATTTCTGCGTGTGTGTTTGGCTGGATGGTTCTTAGGGATCATTTAAGTTTCAGGCTTAGAAAAATATAATGATGTCAGTTTTGAATATGTTGTCTGAGGTGCTCTGCAAGGATTCAAGGGGAGAGAGTAGTTTGGCAGTTGGAAGATGGGCATGCAGTTCAGGAGAGAGGTTGAGGCTGAAGTTGTAGACATGGCAGCCATCACTGTTTAGATGGCAAGTGAAACCACAGGCATAACAAGCTCACCCAGCTTCAAGCTCCACTTAGCCAGTGTGAAGCAGAAAGAGAAGCGAAGCATGGCCCCCTGAGCAGCAGCCATACAGAAGGACATAGGAAGGAGAAGCTAGGGAGCAGAATGAGAAGGAGCAGTTGGGATCCAAAGAAACAGTCAGAGAAGCTAAGGAGAAAGAGGACTGGGAGAAGGAAGGGCTGATGGAAATGTCAGTACAGTGGTGAGATAGAACAGTCTACGAGGGCTGAGTGAATGGGAGGTGGGGAAGCAGAGGCAACGGGAGTGAGATTGCTTTTGAACAAGTGTATCAGCGAAGAGAAGGAGGATGATGGTGCAGTAATGTGCCTGGAAGTTAAGATTAAAAGAAGGTTTAAGAGTGTTTGAAGGCAGAGGGAAAGGCATTGGTAAGATGATGGATATTTGAAATGCAAGAGAAGAGTCCATGGTGCAAGGTTTAGGGAGTGTCGGGCACAGGTAGAAGGGTTAGTACTGAGTCAGGACACAAGTCGGTGAAGGTGACCTCCAGGGTCAAGAGCAAGGTTAGGAGGGGGGAATATTGTTGGTCAATCTTCTCTCTGAAAAGCAGGGCATGAAGTCATCTATGGAGAATGAGGTAAACGGGCAGGGAAGAAAATTTTTTGAAGGAGGGAAAGGTTTAAAACAACGGTTGTAGGCGATGGGAAAGAGAATGGATTATGGGACAGGCAAAGGGACCGGTGAGAAGCCTGGCCGACGCTGATGCCATTGGGAATGGTTCTCAGTCAAGCACCGCGGGCCAGACATCGAGGAGAGAGCAAATGCTTAGGTGGGTTTGGGGGCTGAGCTAGGCAAAGAGGTGGGGCAGAAAGGCCAAGCGGGGAGGAAATGGCATGGAGAGATGTCTTAAAGAGATTGATCAAAGGGTCAAGGTTGGGTAGAAAAGGAAGTGAAGTTAGGAAGGGAAGGATGGGCTTGTTAAATTAGGAATGGTCCAGAGATCGAAGGTCTAAATGAGGTCAAAAAACAGATTCAGTGGGAGTGAGGAAGGAGAGCAGACGTGAGGACAGTAGGCTCTGGTTACCAAGTGGGATTTCAGAGTTCATTATTCTGAAGTGAGGAGATTCGGGAGGTGGTCAGACTGAGGGCGGGGCTGCATTCCGTGGGCTTCTGTGTAGGAGGGGAGGACCCCGCAGCGGAGAACCCCAGTATCTGGACGGTCCGTGTGGGTGCTGAACTTCACAGGAGGAAGGCAGGGACAGAGGCGGGCAGGGACATACTGAGCCAAGTGCCTACATTCATGCTGAACAGAGGGGAGATGTCACCAGCAGGGGACAGTGACAAGAAGGCAGAGAGGATCACACGGCCTTGAAAGAGCAGGGGTGTCTGTGTGAGGGTGGAAGACACTCGGGCGGGCAGTGGGGTCAGCAAAGGTGAGTTCTCCCAGTCGTGCAGGGAGACCCAGGTACCGGGCACAGTGTGGCCGCTCAAAGTGCGGTAGCAGTCTCAAGGCTCTGTTAATTTTTTGTTGTTTGTTGGTCGGTTCAATCAACCATTCATTCAAAAAGGGTTTGACTCGGGGGGAGGGGGGAGAGGGGGAAAGGCAACGCATGGAACCTAAACATTTGTACCCGCATAATATGCTGAAATTTAAAAAAAGGGGTTTGATGAGATGTGTCTGCTGAGCCCTGAGCACTGTGCTAGGTGAGCTGGCTGCTGCCTCTTCCAGAGAACAGCGCCACAGCCCGCAGCCCTTCCCGGCTTTGCCAAAGGGGGCCCCCCTCTCTCAGCAAGCCCCCCACACCAAAGTCCTGGCACCAAAGCCAGGCAGGCCCTGACACGGCTGGTGACCAGTAGGGGATCTTCTTGTTACAGCTTTTTCCCCAGAGATAAATAGGCCACAGTAAAAAAGATTGCTACATCCTTTCAATAAAGATTTTTTTTTTCTTTTCCAGACAGCTTGAGAAATGTTTTAAAAGCTTCTCACATTTCCAGTGAAACCCACAGAGAAGAATTTTGCTTGTTATCAGCCCTGGAAGCCTCTGATAGACGGGTGACATTTTTTTTTCTTTTTCTTTCTCTTTTTCTCTTTTCCTTTTTTTTCCAGCAGCTGAAGAGAGAGTCACAGTGTGTTTTATAACTGGCTCTCTGCATTTCAAAAGCTCAACGAGAGCTCTCTGCTAACCCCGATAAGCCTTGGGCTCTTAGCGTCTTAAATACCTCTGACAAGCTATACATTACAGCGCTAATAATTTGCCAAATTTGCGCCCATAATATGATATCTGTAAAACGTCAAGGGCAGTAATGCGATTAGCGGTCTCAAATGAAATATCGAACATTCAGCGTTTAGGTCCTGAATAGGGGGAGAAAGGAAAGGAAATCAATTTCAAAAGCAGGAGGGAAAAAGGCGATAAGCGTGTAATAAAAATAGAGAGAGACAGAGGGAGACGCGGAGGAAGAGCCGGGCAGAGCAGGCACAGGGATGTGCTGCGGCATTCTGTTTGAGGCAGGTAGGAGATGAGAAAAACTTTTACAAAGCAGTTCCAACACGAAGCTGGGAAATAACATTTGGTCGCCACAGCAACCGGGTTTGGGTGGCAGGCGGGGGGTGGGGGCTGGGAGCTGAGGAAGGGGTTGGCTCAGCCTAGGGACCCGCCTTTCACTCTCTGCCCCCAACAGCCTGCTTCCATAAAACACAGGAAGTTGAATTACAAGGAGTCTGAGGGTGGGCTCTCACCCTGCCCCCACCCACCCGAGGTGGGAGAGTCGTAATGGACTAATTATCTGGCCAGCAGAGGCGGTGGCGGCGGCAGTTCGCAGGAGAGAGGGCCCGGGCTGTCACATACCAGGCTCTAGACTAAATAACAACATCTCACACCTGCAGCTTTACGAGGCCTTGCCGAGGGGAGCGAGTGCAAGCCCTCCCCCTCCCCCTCCAGCGTCTCCCCATGCACAATTGGTCCCCCACTCCAGCCAGGCTGCTTGGGGCACCAGGGTTGTGGGGAGGGGGTCTCACCCTTGCTGAAACCATGACCCATTGCTCCATCCTTACAACTTGCAGGTATCTGTACACGCAACACTCCTCTTGGGTCCCCTAGATAATTCTCCAGGGATGTCGGCAAGGCAAGGGGACAGTGCCATTAAAATACCCCATGCCAGAGTTCACCAGTCAGCAGGTTTGTCTGCACCTGCACTTGTCTGTGGCAAACTCAGCGACTGACTATGATGCCCCTCAGCACATGTCTCTGCTCTTCCCTGTCTGATCGCCTAACACCGCACTCCACAGCGCAAAGTAGCTCTTTCAGTTCTTTCCAAATGTGGTGTTCCTTCCCTTTCTGCACCACTTGGTCTGGGGAGTGACCCCACGACCCTGAAACTTCTTCTTTTGCGAAGAGATGAGGTTTTTGCAGAGCTGTGTCAAAAGAAGAAAGCTAACGGTGATGGACGCAGGAGCCAGTGCCTTCGCAAGGACATGGCAGTCAGGAAGAGTAGGACCAAGGCCTTTCCCCACTCCCAATGCCCAAGGCCTCTAGTCCCATTGTCTCCCCACCACTGGGGGCTCCCTAGCGGGATTCAGGCCAGCTCACCTAGCTAAGAGGAGCCAAGGGGTGGTGGATGGCCTGCAGTGGGGGAAAAGCAAACAGGCTGCCTGGGGCCAGCCCAGACCCTTCCCCAGGGCAGCCTGGAATGGCCATTACAAGGCCACTTCTTGCGGCACCACGAGCCATTAAAGCAGGAGTGCTCGGGGAGCCATCAGCCCAGCGCAGATGACTTCCCCAGATGTGGCAGTGGGCAGGATGTGGAAGCCCCCAACTCCAACTCTACAGACAAAACATTCCCGCACTAACCATCCTTGGAAACCCCACAGCCCAGAGCCCCTCTTACAGATGCTTTCTAGACCATTTAGCAGGAGGTAGTGTTTATTTTTGAACATATGTTCTTCCCCATCTCTCGCCTTCCTTCTCCCTCACTATTCCTTCCATACCCAAAGCTACACACTCTGGACGGGCTGCTGTTGCATGTTACTGCCAAGCTCCCAGGCCAGTGTGGGCCACATGCTTTGTTTTAGCTTTGTTGAGTGTTTAAGTGTGTGCACGCACACGTACTCCTACTTGCTGGAACTTCCATTAGTGGGATTCTAATGTACTCCGTGTACTATACAAGCTCCAAGAGTGCAGGGTCTCAGAAGTTGTCTATTATGAGCAAATCCTAAACCAAGCTGTAGGTTCCCTGTTTTCCAAAATGGGCACAGTAGTCAGAGATGGTTCCTGTGTATGACATTCCTGTTGGGAGCTGAGATCCCTGCACAGGAGGAAAATTTTTGGCCTAAACCTCAGGCTGGGTATACTTGGCTCTCTGTCCATGCACAGAGCTCAGCACAGTGCTGCGCTAAGTTATTGCCCACCACCCTCAACTAGGGTCTCTTTCTTTTCTTCAATAAAATAGAGTCTTCCAATCCTTAAGTGACCAGTTCAAATTTTACTCTCTTCAAGAAGCCATCCTCAACTCAAATAGCCCAGAGTGCTGCTTCTTCTAATACATGTGGGGGCTCACATTTACTGGGTGTCTTCTGTGTGCCAGGCACTATGCTAGCATTTTGCATTACATTTAGCTTTCAGAATTCTGGGTATTATTGTTTCTGTTTTATGGACAGGAAAAGAGGGTCTGAGAAGTTAAGTGATTTGTCCAATTCAGCCAGCAAGGGGTGGAGCTGGAATTCAAACTCATGTCTACCTGACTCAGAAATCCCATGATCTTTCCATTATGTGATGGAGCTTCTCATATGGAAATGTTTTGCAAATATTTGTCACTTTCTGAAGTATGGTCCCCAGGAAAGAAAATGACACCCTAGGGGTAGTCTGGCTAAGGCAGAATAGAGACAAGATTTTTCTTAATACAGCCTAAGGTCACAGCCATCTCACTTTGTTGTTTCATATGTAGCTGACAGTCAACCAAACCCTCAGATTTTCTCAGACACTCGGTCTCCCCCTTGCTGTGTTCCCAGATACATTGGTCTTTGGTGCTTGTTCCCTCTTCCTGGGATGCTCACCCCCTTCATTCATTTACTCATTCATTCATTCACTTGCTCTTTCATTCATTCTATAGACATGAATTGAGAGTCTATTATGAGCCAGTTACTGTACTAGGCAGGGGGAATGCACCAGTGAGCACAGAGAGACAGGTCTCTTCACCATGCATGCAGTCCGGTGGGGGCCTTGGGCATTAAACAAGTAATGATAGAAATAAATGTGATTCTGCAACAGAGATAAGTTCTTCAGGAGCAATCCACATTGCCACAGGAGAAGATGTGACCTTCTCAGGAAAGTCAGGAGGGCTTACCTAAGGAAGTGATGATAGAGCTGAGATCTGCTAAAAACCACATCTCCCACCCCAACCCCACCCCCAGAACCCCAACATGTGACTTTGCCTAGAAAACTCCAGGAATCTTTGAGGTCAGCTGCTATATCACTTCTTCATAGAGTGTTCCTCCCTGGTCCAACCAGGTTAGGTCTTCACGGCACTCTGTATTGTTCTCCATAGCATTTCACTTACATTTGCTTACTTGTTTAAACTTTACCATCCCAGTAGATTGTAAACGCCAAGAGGGCAAAGCATGTGTCTCCCTAGTTCTCTACTTTATGGTCCAGTGTCAGGCACAGTATCTAGCATGCGGTTGATATTTGAGAGATGTTTGTGGGCTAATCTTGCTTTCCTATCCTGTGCTGGTACAGCTGAAGTTTTGAATCCAAGTATAGACATTTACATTTATTCAATTTCACATTATTAGATCATCCCAGTTTATTAGTATTCCAATAAATTCCAATTCCATTTTATATTTATTGAGTACCTACTGTTTACCATGAACCATATCTGATGTTAGAGATACAAGAAGCTCGCACAGTCTTAGCCCTTAAGGAGTATAGAGTCTGGTTTGGGAGACAGATGAGAAAAACAGTTCATTATAGCGCAGTTGTTGTATCCAGAGTTACATGGTAGCCCAGAGAATGGAACTGTTAAATCTGGGGGAACAGGAGTAGGGAAGGCTTGAACCTAAAGTTTTCCTTTAAGATGAGTAAGAGGCAAGAAGGACATTTCAAGCAGAGGAGGCGAAATGTGTCAGGGCCAAGAAGCAAACACAAGGCAGGGGAGGCAAATGGCGAGTGGTGCTGTGGACCCACGCAGGCTAGAATTGACGCTTATGTAGAAAGTGTCTTACAATCATACACACAGGCACAATTCTGGACTTCAGTATTTTCTTACTATTTGGTTTTTTTTCCAATCTGATGAATATCTTCCTGACAGAAAATATGGTAGCTTCTGGTCATGTCCCCCCGAATCCATTTTTCACACTAGCCATGAGTTACCTTTTACTATATGGCTCTGATCCTGTCACCACCACCACCCTTCCCAGTTAAAACCTTTCAGTGGTCACCAGTTGCCCCTAGAAGTCATACTCCGTTTGTGGCAAACAAGGCTCTTGACTATCTGGTCCAAGGTTCCAATCCCATTCTGTCCTCACTTTCCCTTCACGCACCCTACTGTGGGCCACAGTGACTTACTAACAGTTCTCACCCTTCAGCACCATCCATTCTCCCTAAGCGCAGAGACGGAGGGGAGGGATGTCAAGGAGGTTCACGGTGTGCTTCTCTTGTTGCTCCCCGCAGAGCACTCTGCTCTCAACACTGTGGTTCCCACCATCCTGAACTATTTATAGTTCTCCGACTGCTTTTCTTTCTTTTGCTGCTGGGCTTTTGCACATGCTACTTCCTCTGCTTGGAACACCCTTTCTCTGGCGTTTAGTCAGGCTGGCACCTACTTCCTCCATTCTTCATGCTGTGATTGAGGTGTTGCTTTCTAGGAAGTCTTGCTGCCTCCACTTCTAAAGCCCCACGGCACCTCGTGCTTACTTTGATAATGGCACTAACCATTCTGCATTTTAATATCTGTTTTCTTATCCATTTCCCTGTCTTGACTTTGTCTGGTTTGTTATTGTATGTTCAGTGCCTGGCATAGTGCTTGACATATACTAAGCTTTAAGCAGATACCTGTTGATTAATGATTAAACAAATAAATGCTGAATGAATAAGCTTCTCATTGTTCTTGAAACACAATTGCTTATTAAGGACTATGCCTTTTTCTGCGTGTCATTCCAAAATTAACGGTCCCTTCATTTCTCCCCACCCTTCCCCACTCGCCAACAAATGTGCTCTTCCTCTCCTCACTCCACCTCAGTAAACGGCGCCTCTGCCCATTTGCTCCTGTTGGAAACCTGAGAGTTTCTCAAGGCTCATTTGTTCATTCATTCATTCCTTACTGAGCGCCTACCCTGTGCCAGGCACTTCACTGAACAATGAGGACGTGGCCCCCAGCCTCAAAGAGTTCACTTTCTAATCAGGATTAAGTTTTTAAAGGCTCTCTAGCTCTTCCCTGAGACAAACTCCAGGAATGCTGCGCACTGCCTGGTGGCCCATGCTGGGTTTTACCCACCAGAAGGTAGAACGATGGAGAGGAAAATGCATCGGCTGTGGCGTCAGGAAGAGGTGGGCAGGTCTAAATCCAAACTCTTCTTTATCCTGAACACGTTTTGTTTAATATTCCTTTTGAACAAAAACATGTAATGTATTCAAATGTAACACAGGAGGGCCTACTCTACACTCGGTGCTGTGCACGGCGGCGATGACTCAGCGACAACATGACACACAGCGCTGCCCTCACAGACATCAGACAATTAAACATGTAAATAAATGTACAACCATGGTCTGTCATATGTACCTAAAGATAAAGGATAAGAATAGAGAAACTGGTGAAATCTTTTTTAGATTGGGAAGAGTTCTCCGAGGAAATGGCATTTAAGCTAAGATCTGAGGGATGAGAAGGAACCAGCCTGTGAGGAGGTGCGGGGAATGAACCGGGTGGAATGAAGGATCCCAAGGCGAGGGTAGGGGCAGGGTGGACAGGGAGCAGGTCCTGCCACGTTAAGAATTATGGGCTTGACAGTAGGGTCATGCATCTTAAAAAGATCCCAGGGCTGCCAAGTAGAGAGGCTGGAACAGGAGGTGGCAAGAATGGAAGAGAAAAGCCAAATAGAAGACCATCCCAGCAGTGACAGGGGACAGCTGGTGATGGCCTGACTTAGGGGGTGCCAGATAAGCTGTCAGGAGGGGATGCACTTGAGGTACATTGTAGACTAGGATGGTCAAGATGGAGTGGTGCATTGAATGTGGGCTGAGCAAGAGGGAAAGGTCAAAGAGTGACCCCCTGGTTTCCAGCTTGGGCAAGTAGATGGGTAATGCCATGGGAAAGTGGAGAAGGGGCAGGTTTGGTGGGAAATTATTAGCAGCATTTTGGACTGGTTAAGTCAGAGTGTCATGATAGAGTCACTTGGTGGTCAACAGGCAGTTCGGAGCTTCCAAGAGAGGTAGGAGGTAGAGTTAGCGTGAGAACGGGGACAGGAGAGGACTACACGGTGGAGTGAGATGAAGAAATCCACTCATCTCTCTGAAACACATTGTCTTAATTTATGAAATGGAAACAATAACATTAAATGAGATAATGTAAAACCACTTGGCATAGAAGAGGCGCTCACTAAATACATTGGCTTCCTTTCCCTTCTCTTCCTCCTTCCCTGTACTTTACTCTGTCTTCCTTTTTCTTAGTGGCTCTCCCGGCCCTTCCTTTTTCTCACTATCCTTATATGCTGCACACAACTGTCACAAGAATGAGGACAGTGAATTTCTCAGAAGCTGCTAAACAGTAAGCAACTAAGGGCTGGGATTAGTTGACTTAAAATTCACACATTCAACAATTATGCCATGTCTTCTGCTGGGAACACCCTTCCCTTGTTTTTTTCTCTGCGTAGCAAACGTCTTAAAGATTCCTTTCAAACTTTGCCAACTCCGTGAAGCTTTCCCCAAGCTCTTTAGCTGATTGAGGTGCTTGCTTCTTCTAGGAGGTGCTGCATCTTACATCTCCCTTCGCACTTACCGTGGCATATAGAAATTACCTCTTTGGATGGCCTGTCTGCTCAGTAGACTATGAATTCCTCTAGACCAGGAACTGTTTTTAAACCTCTATCTCCGGCACTTAACTTAGACTAGGCAGTCTATTTAAAAATATGTTGCATCACCTCTAAGGCTCTGAGCTTCTATAATTTTAAGCAAAAAGTTTAGATGAGTGACAAAGCAAACAACACCCATAGCTCCTCTGCTGTCCTTCTAGGAGGGTACGGCGTAGCAGGCTGAGATTACATCGAAGGGAGGCAGATCTGAAGATTTTAGCATCTCGTCTTCAGATCAACATCGACTGGCAACCAAGTGATACCCAGAGGCACCTGCAGCCAAGTCATTATTTCAGTCCCAGTGAAAGGCCTGTATTTTAGGAAAATGCACGTAATTTACAATTTTAATATTCTTATGCAGAGGTAACAGATAAGGTTACCATCTCTGTGCTAAATGCCAGAGGAGGAAAATTCTGTAAGCTGCAGCTATTTCCATAGTCTCTTGGAGCATCTACAGAGCTTAGAGAACCCTGAGACTGCCAAGAGAGGCTTCTCATGTGTGTGATTTTCGTGGATGGAGTGTTAGCCATTTTTTCTTTACCCACACTTTAAATTCAGCATATAAAGGGAAAATAAAAGGGAAGTGATTCAAATTAAACAGTTAAGCCTGAAGAGCTTTGACCAAGCATGATGCCTGGAGTACAGCAGGCTTTCTATAAATGTTGGCACAAATAAATGTCTCTGAAACCCAAATGTCTCAATTTTTATTTGAGAATCTGTAATCTGACCATAAGCAATTACCTATTCTTCTCCACTCCTAGAGCATGTCAATCGTAGGAATCACAACTTTATCTGCTATTATTGCACCTAACAGTAATTAGCACATGAGCTACATCTGTACTATTCAAGAACCATCTACTGAATTGGATTGATTTCACCACCAGTTAATCTTGGCCACAGCTACAGCTCTAAGAGCATCATTTCCACTTGATTCCAGACACTGCTGCCCTTCTCCCGTCCCCAGCAACATCCACCCAGTGTTCTGGATTCCCCTCGTGGTCTTGGAACCTCCTTGTTTGGCTGGGCTGAGATTTTCCTCAAACACTGAGGCAACATGGAAGGGGCATAGACTCCTTTCTGGGACTCGCCTTTCAGAATTGATTTCCACCTTCATAGCACAGTCCTTGCTAGGTCTTCCATTTCTGTGTTTGTTCCCATGACTGACCCATTCCCAAGAACTGGCTCTTGCCCAGATCAGTTCCTTGCCCCTCCGTTTCTTGCCTTTAAGATCCACCTCTCTTGCTGGACGAGCCAATCTTTGCACCTGGAGCTTGAAAGGTCATTGTAGAGGTTGTGCGTGCAACTAGTAAAGCATGGACTTCAGAACCTCTGAAGCCACTCCGCCGTCTGAGGGTCTGTGACTCCAGTACTTCCCCTTGAGCTCACGGGAATAAAACATTCCATTTAGTTTGATTCCTGGGTCTTATTATTACATTAGTCAAAGAGTGTATCTTTTTAAAAAATCTAAAAAGTAGCCCCATAGCTGGCTAGTTCCCAGCTCAGTCCGTACATGATGCCTAAATCCCAGGTGAAACAGGGAGCAGCAGTACATCTTGCAGGCCCCAAGAGGAAATGGTTTCTACGTTGGAAATGGTCATTAGCATTAAAGAGTCAATTGGGATTTGACTATAGACCTTCTAATGAAGTTCGCGGTGGAGAAAGTCTTCCCCACTCTGAACCAGGGATGAACACCTAATGTTCTCATTTCACTGCCACCTCTGAAGTTGTCCTGTCAGGCCACATTTCCAACAAGCAATGAGGAATCAATTATCTGAATATGCTGGCACCTCAGACAAAAGTCGGATTTATCAGCATTTTATACTCAGGGAGGCACGGTCTTCCAGCACAGCTGCTGTTCTAACATAATTCCATTATTTTAGGCCACTCATTTAACCAATACTGAAAGCCCGCCACGTGGGAGGCTGTGGGCTAGGTGCTGGGACTCTGGCACTGAACAAGATAACCAGGCCCCTGCACTCAAAGAGCTCCCAGTCTAGAGTGGGAGTCAGACACTCAGCAAATATAAGCACCCAATCTATTAGCTGGTTACCTTTAGGACTAAGTGCTACACTTAGTAGGATAAATACAAGATGCTATACAATTACGTCTTGAGTCCAGGCAAGCTCTGCTATGCGGAAACTATGAAGCGTGGTCTAATATATGACTTGAATGATTTTTTTCCCTCCTTCTCTTAGGCTCTTTCTACTTCCTAAAGAGAAACTTTCTAAGCTAAGCAATGCCTCTGTTGGAAGAAGGTAGAAAGTAGAAGGCATTGATGGTGCAGGTATAAAATGCCCACATACTTGGGCAGATGCACGGGCATGTGTGCACACACTCGCACACGCACGCACACGCACGCACACACATACACACGGAAGAGGATGACCCATGAAACATGCCCTGGGGGGAAGAAGAGGAAGAAAAAAAATGAAATCCAAACAGTCTTTTTCACCCCGAAAACATATAATTTTGTGTAAATTTTTACTTTAAACATCTCTCTTTTCCTGAGCTGTGATATGGGCCCTGTCAAAGCCAGGGCCAATTACTGCCATTAGGTTCCCATCATGTCACTGCTTCTCCCCCCGTCTGGAAGGCCCTCGCCTCACAGGCCTATAATCTGCACTCACTTTCGCTCCATCACTTTCAGAAGGAACAAAATTGTTTTGTGTGTTTTTTTTAAAAGGGCCTTTATTTGGCCCCTGTCAACTCTGAAAAGAAGAGAGTGAGAGAGAGAGAGGGGGAGAGGGAAAAGAGGAGAAAGAAAGATTGTTTAAGTGTTTAACTGTGAGATTGCCAACAGCGAGGATGGGGGAGGCAGCCCGGCTCGCCCGGGGGACAGGCGTGGGACCTCGGGACACCACACCATGGGCCTTGCCACCCGCTCCCCTTTTTGGGGGAAGTTCTTTCCGCTCCTAGAAGAGATCTTCACACAGGTTCTAATCTCATAGGCTTGGGAGACTCTATCTGAAGACATCATCAAAGAACAGCCTGGCTACGAATCACCAAATCGGCTACTAAGAATGTCTGTCACAGGCCAAAAAGTGGAGGAACCTTTCTGGACTCCAAATCCCCTAAGGCACTGGCTGCGGTGGGAGCAGTGAGCCAGAGAGGACCCTCAGGAGCACTGAGGATGCTGTTAGCAGAGGGCAAAGTGAAAGCCAGTCTGTTGGGACAGTGCGGGCCGTGGGATGGGTTAGCTTGGTCCCCACTTGGCGCAGCTGGGGCGGTCTGGCCCTTGCACTCTCCCCCTGGGGTCACCTGGCTGCTCAGTGAGCCGCCCAGCCTGCTGTTGGGAAACTTGCCCTTCGTGTCTTCCCACTGAGGAAGGCCGCGGCTCCTTGCGCCACCTGAGACAGCCGCTCTCCCTGCGCTGTAGTCCCACCTTTCTGAAATCTGCAGACAGTTATCACACCCCTGCTCGACCAGGCCGGCCCAGCATGCCTCTCCACCCCGCCGCCTCCGTCATCACTTAGCCAAGCTAAACAGATTTAGCTCCTTTAATCTTTCCTCATTAGCTGGCAATCTGGAAAGGAAACAAATGCTCACCCCATACAGGTTCAAGCTGTTGCTTTAACCTTGTAAAAGTGTATAGGGCGCTGGCGCTGTGGAGTCAGTTAGGATCATTACCATGAGGAGCCACTCCCCCTCGGCTCACCCCCTTGGGGGCCTTCCCCACTCTTTCTGAAACCAGCCAGTGTGTCACCTCCCTCTAGACACAAGAGCTCCACACCCAAATTTTGTGCATACAGCCCCCAAAGCAAGGCGACTACCAGTGGCTCTGGTGGGTGTGCAGAGGGAGCTCCGACCCAAAGGGCGCGTTGGTTCCCCCCGCCCCTCCCCCGTGATTAGGTGCTCACAGCAGCGTTGACTGCAGGTTCCTGTGTTATTCCCCGGCCACACCCACCAATTGGCTTCTTCAGTGACCTGCAGTTTTCTCCCTGTCCAAAACTGGACCTTGCTGAATTGGCTCTGAGTGAGTACTCTGTTCGCAGGGAGGGCACCCCTCTCTCTCCCTGCCATTGATTTTTCCTTTCTGTGCAGTGCTCATTTATATACCTACAACCACCGGCGAAAACCTGAACCTGTTTTAACAACAGCCTCTTGTGGCACACCCATTACAACACATCTGTTTTTCTGTTTCCAATTTGATCACTTAGTGTTATTCTGTTTGGTGTGGCTTGGCCCTTAGGCATACACACACACACACACACACACACACACACGCACGCACATACACACACGCACTCTGCTCGCAATTTTATTTTCTTCCCGGAGATGACAGATTTTCCCCCTTTCATTGTATCTCGCTCCAAACTGACTGGTGAACATTTTTAGGACTGTCGCACCAGTTTTTAGAAGACAGGAGTCACATCCGTTTCACTTCCCCAGGCTCCTGACGGCTCCTTTTACTTTCTATGATTTTCCAGACATAATTATAAGTGGTTCAATCAGCACCCCGCTTCGCACGTTCCCAGAACACTCGCCTTAATACCGCATGATGGATGTCAGCCTGGCTTGCTGATTTGTGAAACCTTTACATTTTCTGAGTATTCTCCTACCTGCTTTCTATCAGGAATGATTTTTGCACAGTCTGCATTTACTTCCTAATTATCCAAATTCCTTTTTGTCATTTTTCTTCTTAAAGACTGATCTAAAAAATGAGCTGAGTATCTCTGCCCTGTAGGAGGTAAGATGAATCTCCCACTTCTCTTCATTTATTAGCGGTCTACATGCTCACTGGTCTTCCCCCCACCTTTCCCTCCACCTCACCCTCAATATATTGCTAAACATGTTTATTCCCTTTAACCCTTCACTAGTGAAAGTTTCTCTCCATTGCCTCCGGTCCATCCTCTTGCCCACCGCCCAGGATCTAGCCTCTGCTGGTCCCTGTAATCCTTTTATCTTGCAACAAACTAGGGTGGCCTCACTGAAAGCTACTCCAGCCTTCCTCTTGCCTTCTCTTCCTCGGGGCTCCACAAATGGGCTGGCACCTTTGGAATACTAGGAGAAGTTGGCGGCCTGCTTCCTTGCTCACCACCAAAAGGATCTCAAACATCACCCCTACCAGACCTCCCCCAGCAAAAGTGTCCTCTGTACATTCAGGCCCACTGGCCTCCATTTTGGGGTCCTAAAGAAATTTCCTAGATCTCAAAGCAATAGCCAGTTCTCATCCTTACCTCTGGGAAATCTTGGTTTTCATTTTGCTCATTTTCTCTGTGAGTGGCTACCTTTGTCCTTTCATTCATTCATTTAACATGTATGAAGCCCCTGAGTGCCTCCCACGAGCACTGCGGATAGAGTAATGAACAAAGTAGCAGCACACCTGCTCTCATGGCGGGTGAGGTCTGCTGGAGGAGAGGCATTAACTACTCTCCCGACCCAACTAGTAACTGTGAACAATGATGCGATACACGAGGGAAGTACAGAGCTCCATGAGGAAGTATAACCGGAGGACGAAATTTACATTGGGAGGGGACAGAAAGGCTTCTCCGAGCAGCCCGATCGACAGAGACAGGAAGGAGGGCTACGAGTCGGGTGAAGTATGCACCAATATCCTGAAGTAGGAAGCGTGTGCATCTGATGAGCTGAAGGAAAGCAGTCTGGCTGAACGTAGCCAGGGAAGGGGAGAGCACCCCGAGCTCAGGCTGGGGAGCAGTGTCCTTAATTGAGCACGAAATACAAGATAAGGAACACGTTTGGGAAGGAAGATCATGCCCCACTGTTTCCCAGAGTAGCTGAGGGAGCAACTCATTTCTGTGTCTGTTTTCTAGTTACCTTCCTCCCTGTTGCTTTGATGAAAACCAGGGCTGGTGAAAACTCAAGTGAAACCACTGGATTCATTCCCTCTTTAGCTAACTCTAGTGGCCTTCCTGCTTTTCTCCCCATCAATGGGACTATCTGTACTTAGCTAAAGGAAAATGCAAAAGATATGATTTCATTAAAGAACCCTTCTCTGGGGTGAAGGCAGGGGTGGCAGGGGTGAGAACTTTAGAATCCCTGGGTGGGGAGATAACTTGTGAAAGACCCCTACATGATGCTGATGTGCCATCCAGGAGATGCCCTGCTTTTCACAATTAATCTCTCTTGAGTCTGTTTCTTCATCATTAAAAAAGGGATTAATCCAATCCATCCATCCGCACAGATTAAAAGAAAACTCACAGGAGTTCTTTGAAAGTCACAGTCACTAGGGTGAATGAAGTCTCCCTCCACTGGGGACCCAGGAAGAAGTGAAGTCACCGTGTGGAGTGAGGGAGGGACCTGAGAGGCGTGAGGAAGACCAGCTCCCAGTTCCCAGGGCAGACGGGGGAGGCCGGAGGATGCAGCATTGGGGTTGCAAGAAGGGGCCGAGCTGGACTCTCTGATTTCCAGCCACGCTCTATTCTGCATTGCCAGTGGGACAGTGTTGGGATGGCCTCGAGAGCACGTCTAGGCCAAACGTCACCTAAAACAGAAGCCCTTCCACAAATGTTTTTCTCTCTTTTGGGGCACTCGGCCCAAGAACTGAAACTAAAAAGCAAAGATTTCTTGAGGAAAAGAAGGGAAGATGTGATGAGAAAAGGGAGGCAGCCATTAAGGGGTTGTGATGGAAAAGTTCAAAAGGTTCTTGCTGCCCAGTGGGGAGCTCCATCCCCCAGCTGACCCAAGGCCACTTGCCCAACTCCTGTGGTGAACAACCCCAATACCCCGCAGGCACAAACCCATCTCTGCACAGATGAGACACAGGGGCCAAGAACACCAGGAGCTTCTCAGGAGAGGGTCCCTGGCCTAGCCCAGGGAAACAATTCCACTGCTCCGAACCTCTCCACCAACCCTGCAGCAGGAAAGAAAGGTCATTCCCTCCTCCTCTCCTCCACTGCAGCTTTTCAAAGGTTAAATTCAACCAGCCTGCTCCACCCTTCCCCCCCCACGCCTACCCCCAAACAAGAGAGGAAAAGTTAATTGAAAATGCTGTTTAATTTTTCAGCTCCAGTGGATCCTACCCCAGCACAGATGGCTCCCCCAGGACTGTCTGTCCCGAGCCCATCTCCACCTCTCCGGGCCCCCCCAGCACGGGGGCAGAGGCGCAGCCAGCAGTGGCTCAAAGGGAGAAAAAAGAAGGGCGAGTGTTGGGGGGGGCACCTCCACACAAAAGAGCATTCTGAGCCCTTGGTTCCCTGGCCGGAGAACAATGCTCCCGACTTGATCCTTTCATAAAGAGAGTTTCTGGTGTCAGGAGACAGCCGCCCAGCGCCCAAGCCGCCCACACCGGCCACTTCACTGCCCACCACCAACTGCCGCGCTGCCGGGCTCCATTCCGCACCCCCCTCTGCGGCCAGCTGGAAGAGAGCGCGGTACCAACCCCCACCCCACTCCGGCCTACCCGCTACTTGTTGCCCCCTAAAGGCTCTGACAGGGCCCCCGAGAGGCCAGCCAGCTGAGATGAAAGGCTGGGGCTCTAACTGGATTACCCCACCAGCCCCAGGACTGAAGAGGCCAAGAAGCCCTAATTAAAGCCATCCCCCCTGCCCTCTCTCCCCCACCCCCAATCACCGCAGCATTTCTCCTTTCATCCCGGGTTCTCCACTTTGTTCAAATTTCCGCTATTGATGAGTTACTAGGCTCTGGAGAGGTGGGGTAAGTGCAGAGACACACAAATCCCGCTCAGCCTCCTATAGCGTAAAGCCACTCGCTGTCAACTTGGTTGGACTTTGTTGTCCCCTCTGTTATAGCCAAGAGGGAGAAACCCTAGAGGAGGGAGAAAAGGGGTGGCACACAAAAGACAGAAGGAGGCACAGTGGGTGGAGGGAGAGAGGAATCCCGGCTGCTAGATGAAGGTGCTCCTCTAAGGTAGGGGGACAGCCCCAGGGCGGACAGCAACAGTGCTTTCCCTCTCCAGGAAAAGCTATGAGGGCTGGGGGATCGCTGCCTCCCTCCTCTCCCTGACTTTGGACCACCCCAACTCTCCCCAACGCCCACCTCCTCTTACCCCAAAATGGCCGCTTGCCTTTGGCTGGACGGCATGACGGGATATCTGAGACTCCACCATAAACCACCTACCATTGGTCCTGGAGTTTGTATTCACCCATTATCTCCTTTTGATCTTCATAATAATCCCACTAGGCAGGTATTTTTGCCTTCGTTTTACAGCTGAAACCGAGACAGAAAGTTTCCAAGGAACTTCTGTTTGTACAAGTTTACTACACCCGGCAAGTCAGTGGGGAAGCTAAGACAAGAGCCCAGGGCTCTGACTCCGACCTCAGTGTTCCTGCCGCGACCAAACTCCCTGAACATCAGAGAAGCCCAGAGTAAGCCAGGGTGCCCTTCTGGGTGATGCTGGACCTGCTCTCTCTGTGCTGCAGAGTACTGCTGGAGGCTGACAGGTGACCCTCAGAGGAGGATCCACGTCCGGGAAAGCAGAAGGCTGGCCCAAACTGAGGGGCCCCACCCCTACACCCTGTCCTCTGCTCCATTCCATGGCCCAGGGCGACAACCTTCCTGCATAGACAAGGGAAATATGGCATTGCACATGGCAGGCAGTGCCAGCAGCTTTCCTGCCTTGGTGTGATGGCACAAAGAAGAGGAAGAAAGTCCCAGTGGCCACTGGAGACCGTCACCCTCTCCACTATCAGGAAGGAGTTGGCAGACCCCAATCCCCCTACCCCCACCGTCCTCTTGCACACCCAGCCTTCTCTGACCACTGTGATGCTGAGCAAGAGGGACTGTCAAGTTGGTGTCCTGGCCAGCACATAGCCTCCTCGTAAGAAATGAAAGGGCCAGTAACCTCTGGGTGGGGATGCCTGGGCATGGCTAGGGCACAGGGTCTATGAAAAGCAAGCCTCTGTTTATATGTTTATTCTTTTGTTTTGTCTTGTTTGCTCTCCAGAGAAGAGGTAAGGAATAGGAGTGCTCTATTAACCTAATTTTCAAACTAGGGGGTTAAGATGGGATACCTTCCAGAGGTGTCCAGGGTGGGGGAGAATGATTCTCCCAACTGGAGTAGGGCGGAGACTGGGGCAGGGCATGGGGGGAGGGGAACGGATTGGAGGGAGGTCAAGGGAGAAACGAAGAAAGAGGAAAAAAGAAAAACCCAGCAGTGCACCATGTCGCATTGTTCATGCTCAGCCCTTCAATTTGCTCTCTGCATTCTCCTGCCGTGGGGAGAATGTTACGCTGGCTTAAGGGACAAATCAGACACAAAATAAAGACCAACACTCAGCAGTAAAGCAATTATCGCAACATTTTATGCCAGGACTGTTCCTTTTGAAGGCAGCCTGGTGCTACCCGCATGTACCTTAACCCGTTCCTAATAACCATAAAGTTACCATTATTTACGGTACAAGACATTAAATAAATAATGCAAACTCAGGCAAGCGAGCAGTCCATGCAGAGCTAGGCAAGAGGGCTTCCCTGCTGTGGGCCAGCCGCAGGGGTTAACACTGGATGGAAGGGATGCTCCTGCAACCTGTCTAGAGGCCTGTGGCTTCCCTCTGCCTTCTCCCCTAGGAGCCCACGCAGAGCCAGGAAGGTGGAGAGGCCAGCTGGCCAGGAGAAGTCAGGTGAGGCCCTACCAGAGCCTGACCAAGAGGGAGTCCAGCCAGGGCCAACAGAGCCCAGGGACTTGGCCAGAGTCCTGTTTCCCTGGGGCTGCCTGGGAAGAGCTCTCCTGGGACAGTGTCTCAGGAGGAACAAACATGTGCTCTGCAGTCAGGCAGATCTGGGTTTGAATCCTCACCGCTACCTAAAAGCTGTGTGGCCTTGCACAAGAGACAAACCCTCCCAACTCCACTCTCCTTATTTACAAAATGGGGGAAATAACATAGTATTTGGGGAGGTGATGAGGATAACAGGATGAATTATGTGAAGCAGCGAGCACAGTGCCTGGCACTTGCTTTCTACTTAATGTTAATTTTTCTTTCCCTCTGAAAGGAATTCTTAGCCCTTACTTTTATAAGCCAAAACTAGTAATTTGGCTACATCACTCTGAAATGGCCCTAAGGACACCAAAAATTTCTAGCTTAAGCTGAAATGGAAAACTGGGAGAGGGTAGAAGACCAGAGAGACACATTTGAAGCAAAAGGATAGATGCCAACTTAAGACAGAAATGGCCACGTGACTCTGGCAAAGGGATTTTCTGAAAAGAAACTCTCAGTCTATGCAAAGAAAGACACTGATGCCAATGAGACACAGGTGCCAAGGTCTCCTGGACCTTGTCCCCAAGATATCTGAGACTATCTAAAAAATTGAATATGGAAGAGGGGACTTTGCTCTCTCCCTTTCTGCCCTTCCCAATTCTAACCAACCTTTCATTATTATATGTGCTCACCCAGAAGCTCCAGGGAGCCAAATTGTGTTACGTGTTATCACAGCCTGGATCCCTGGGAGGAATCTCACTGGGACCAGCCACACTGCACAGTGACCTTACATTCCACCTTCTCTCCTCTCCTCCTCTGCCAGGTCCCACCCTGTGAGTATGAGCACAGGGGGCCAGTGGGCTCAGAAGGGCCTGTGCCCCAGATATCCTGGACAACATGGTCTCTAAGCCTTGTATCCCAGCCTGTCCACATCTTTGGGCAGATTAGCACAAGAACTAACCAGAAGGCTTAGATGCTGGGCTGGATTGGCTCTCACTGGCCTGGCTTCTACCCAGAGCAAGTTATTTCTGAGGAGCATCGGGACTGTCTAACCAGAGTAGCCATGTTGATCAGCATGCCTAGAACCCTGGGGAACATCCCAATCACCTGGAGATTAGGACACATGTGACTGGGCCCCATGCCCAGAGTTTCTGGTTCAGTAGGCCCAGGGCGGGGTCTGAGGATTGGCATTTCTGAATTCCCAGGTGACATGGATGCTACTGGCCCGGGGACCAGGCTTTGAGAACACTGGCCCCCATATCTTCCTCTGGTTAACTTTGCCAATGCTCTCTCTTCACCTCCACGCTGGCCCTGAAGGATGAACAGAAAGACCCATGATCCATCATGTTCTCTCTCCTGGTGGAGGTGGTGATGGTGGTGGTGGTGGGGGGGACGGGGGCAGAGGGAATAGTGTCTAAGATTATTTTTTGGCTGCAAACCAGACGGAGAATAAAACCAGCAAAATACTTTTAGTGTCGTATGGGATGAGGGCAGCACAGTCGTGGACGCCACCCAGCACATTAATTTGTGTGCACACAAACATGGACACACTCCTCTTTTATTTTTATTTATTTATTTTTAGACAAAGTGTCCTTCTGTCACCCCGACTAGAGTGCAATGGCATCATTGTAGCTCACTGCAACCTCAAACTCCCAGGCTCACTGGATTCTCCTGCCTCGGCCTTCCCAGTAGCAGGGACTACAGGTGTGTGCCACCATGTCTGGCTAATTAATTTACACTCTTTATTTCCCTTAGCCTGGATTTGGAGTCCAAGCCTCCTTCTTGCTTGGTGGAGCAAGTTTTCACTTCCAAAATGCTTTTCCTTGGTAAATACTTCAAATGTACCAAAATTAAAGTAAAAAATATGAATGAAATCCTAAAAAATAATTAACACATTTTTCTGTAGTATTCTCTTGTCAAATGAAGTGAGATGTGATGCATGTGACAATGTTTTGGGTGGCACGGTGATATTATTATTACCTCATTGGATTACAATTATCTGTGTTCTGTTCGTTTTCTGTTTAAGAATGAGCCCCTTGAGGGCAGGGACAGTCCTTATCCCTCTGTGTCTCCCAGGGCCTGGCACAATGTCTAATACAAAGACTGTTGAACAAATATTTAATGAATAGATATTTGCTCCAAGAAGAAGAGGCCTAACACTATGCAGATGTTTATTAAGTATAAAAATAAGAACAATCCCATTCTCATATTCTCTTTCCTTCTGCCTCTGATCCTTCTCCTCTCAAATGTTTCCAGGCTGGACTTGAGGGACTGGTTCGAGGTTTTCACTGGCAGGGCTACAATCCATGGAGCAGGAGCAAACAGTGGTGCCCTTCAGAGAGCTGAACACCCAACAGACTGCTTCACTAGGACCCCCAGAACACTGACCATGCTGCAGCCTTAGCCAGGAGCCTTAAAAAGTGTGCATACGTGCACATATTCGAGTGTGCAGGTGCGTCTTTGCAAAACATTCAGGGAAGGGGAAGACTCCGAGAACTTTGCGTGGCCTTGATGTCAGCGGTACTGAGCTGAGAATGGCAGGTGCCCACACCCGACTTGGAATTGCAGATCTCTAGCCTGTTGCGTGGCTACAGCTCCCTCCATCCTTTCTCTTTTTCTCCCAACTTCGAGAAAGGAATATGCTGCCTGTGTCCAAGACTACAACAGTTCCACGTTTTTACGCTTTCTTTTTGGAGGAGTTAGAGTGCAGAGGAGGGTCAGCAGAAGCCAAGAACAGGGAAAACAGATGATTCCTGAACACTAAGAGGTCCCAGGCCACCCCAGCCTTCTTCCCTCCTGCCAACCTAAGTCCTGGCAAATGCTCTGCCACTGTGATTGGGTGGAGTGGAAACAGAGGGGAGAGAGGGAGGGAACTTCATTCTTTCCTGGCTTAAAAAGTCAAAGGCTCTGTAAGGCATGCAAAAGGAAGAAAGAAATTGTCCTGCTTGGCCCCTTGTTGCTATCCCTCCCCAGCCAGGCTCTCCTGCGCACTCCCAGTAAGCCCAGCTTCTCTGGCCAGCACCCTCCACCTGGCTGGGGAAGGGCGATGGGACCCCCCCCTCCCCTGCTTGCCACGCCCAGCCTTTCTGCCAGCCTGGGTGTCCCACAGCTGACTGGCCTGCAAACGGGACTCTATCTTCAGAATCTACCCCTCCCCCTCAACTTTAGCATTAACCTTTCTCTTTCTTTCAACAAAAGCCAAACTCTTTCAAAGCCAACCTGATTGAAATTCAAAAACTTTCCAGGGCCTCTCCACCACTCTCTACTCCTCCCCATATAGACAGCCGCCTGCCACCCCCCCAATCCTGCCAGCCCCCACCCCCCCTCCAATGTATAAAATAGCCGGACAAAGGACTCTTCCCCACCCCCTTCCCCCAAGCACAAGACTCTCCCTTTGTATCATTGTGTCACTTCAGGCTGGTGGAGAAGGAGAGCTGGCTCAGGGCTCTCCTATTGTCTCCCGCCACCCCCACCCCCACTGCCTTCTGTAGCCTGGACGCCTTGTGCTGGGTCCTGCTCAGTTGGCCAAACCAAGAGAAGTTGGGGCCTCGAGGCCCACCCTCCGACAGGGGAGGAGAAGAGCCCGGAGCCATCTAAGGGCCTGAAGGCTCCCTAGCCCCACATTGTGGACTCAAGGGTGGATCTAGAACAGCAGGCCCAGGCTTGCTCCTTATTTTCCTGGACACCAGATGGAGCTCCTCCCTCCCTCCTCTCTCTTTGGAGAATAACTCCCTCCCTCTGCAGCAGCAGCAATTAGAATGGTCTGGCAGGCTCTGGGGAGGGGAAGGGGCCCAGGTGGTGGCCAGGAGGCTATTAGAAAATGGAGAAAGGCAGCCCGGGGACACCTCCTCTTACAGGGCTGCGGCCGCTGGGGAGGAAAGACCTAAGCACGTTTCAATTAATTAATTAATTCAACAAGTATTTATCGAGCATCTATCATATGTTCACTGGGGAAACAGCAGTGAACAAAATAAAGTCCTCCTTGCAGAGCTTACATTCTAGTGGTTAAGACAGACAAGCAACAGATCAGTACCTAATGTTTCAGATATGAGTCTGCACAGAAAAACACAGCAAGAAAATGGGCCAGCAAGTGCCGGGTGGGGATTACGTTTGGTGGGGGTGAGGGTGGGGGTGTGTCAGGGAAGGCTGTAGATGCAGGCAGAATTCATCCAGGGACCCACAGTGAGGGAGTGCCTGGGAATAGAGAATTCCAGCCCAGAGAGAACAGCAAGAGCAGAGCCCCAAGCTGTTGATTAAGGAGCTGAAAGGCAGAAGCAGAGAGACCACGGGGCAGAGTGGGGAGCATGAGACCAGGGAGGGGCAGGGAGGCCAGATAATGCAGCGTCTCTCATGCCTTTATAAAGGGCTTGGTTTCACTCCGAATGAGTGGAGAGCCAGAGGAATCACAGAACTTGATTTACGTATTAAAAGGTCCTGGGGCAGGAGTGGAAGCTGGAAGACCTTAGGAGATAGCTGCAGTTACCTAGGTGACAGAGAACGGTGGCTTGGGGTCACGTAGACATGGAGAGAAGCCCTCAGAGTTTGGACATGTTCTGATGGTCGAACCAACAGGATTTGCTGATAGGTTGCATGGAGGATGCGAGACAAAGAGTCAAAGATGGCTTCAAGGCTTTGGCCTGATCCAAAAATGGAAGACCGGAGCAGCCATTTATTGATGTGGCAGGGTAGAGGAGGGACCTGTTTGGGCCTGCCTGGGTAGGAGAACCAGGAGTTCAGTTTTGGGCATATAAATCTGGGCTGCCTATGAGACCTCCAAGCAGGGACATTCAGTAAGCAACTGGGCGTGTGGGCTTGCTGTTTGGAGGAGAGGTCTGGGCTAGAGGTATAAATGTTGGCGTCACCAGCACAGAGCTGGTATTGAAACTCGGAGACTGGATGAGATCACCTGGGCAGGGAGTGCAGGTAAAGGAGAGAGGAAATCTGAGGACCAAGTCCAAGGGCACTCCCATGTTTAGAGTCAGGGAGAGCAAGAGGAACCACGAAGAGAGGAGCAAGTGGTGAGGGAGGAGGACCAGGAGAGAGCAGCATCCCGGAAGCCACGTGAAGAAAGTGTTTCTAGAAGGAGGAAATGATAGGTCCAGCGTGACACTGACTGAAGACTGGCCGTTGTGTTTGGCCACAGGGAAGTCACCAGTGACCCTGACAACCATCTCAGAGGAAGGATGGGGATAATCTGACTAGGGAGGGTTCGAGTGAGAGTGAAAGGACAGGAGGGTGACATAAAGGGGGACAGAGATGGAGAAATAGGAAGGGGGAAATGCGGCCAATGGAGGGTTTTTTTAAAAATAGTAAACATCATCACGTTTGTGTGCAGATAGGAATGAACGCGTAGAAAAAGAAAAGCTGACAATGAGATGCGGGAGACAGTTGCTGGCACAGAATCTAAGCTGGGTTAGGAGAAGACTTAGGCTGATGGGGTGCAGGCCATTTAAAGCAGGTGGGTCAATGGATAACGTCCCGTCGGGGTTGGAGTGGGCACTGCAGGGAGTGAAAGGGCGGCCGGAGGGCAGGATGCTCAGGTTGGATATCACGAAAGGGTATTGTTGTGGGTAATGGCAAGGATTCAGGGATGAACATCAGAGTCCGTGACTAAGGGAGGGTAGAGGACAGGTTCGCCAGAGGAGAGAAGGGCAGGGATGGAGAGCGCAGGACATGGAAGTGGTTCTCTCAGTGTGGTGCTTGGAACAGCAGCATCAGCAACACCTGGGAGCTTGTTAGGAATGCAGGTCCTTGGGGATGCTCCAGACGCCCGGAATCAGGAACTCTGGGCGTGGGGCCCAGCGATCTGTGTTTTGACAAGCCCTCTTGAATGATTTGATGATGTTAAAGTTTGAGAATCACGGGTACAGGGGATTCTGATGGCTTGTGGGAGTCGAGAAGGGGTGAGAGGTGGTGTCAGATCAGGGCGCGGGTTCTGCACTGTGGCTGCACAACATCAGAATTGCCAGGGAAACCTTAAAAATCCCCGAGCTGTGGCTGTGCTGCAGGATCAATTAAATATGACTTGGGAGAGAAGGGACCTTAGGATATCAGTATTTTTTAAAGTTTGCTTGGGGATTCCAGTATGTAGGCTAGGCTGAGAACCACCAGATGGTGGGGTATGCAGAGCCCTACAGGAGTGACAGTCCAGGCGACCAAGGCTTCCTGGAAGCAGGGAGCATCTGTGGTGAGGGAAGCAGACAGGCAGCATGATGGGACTGTCCTAGGAGGCTCTTGAGCAGAATTCAGCGTGGGGCTGTGTGTGCTTGGAGCTGAGGGTAGGACGGTATTGTCAGGAGCATGTAGACTCTGGGGTTGTCCTGCACACCTGCTAATGGGTCTTTCTTTTCTGGAAACCCAGAAAAAAATGTAGTTTGGAAGGATGGATCTATAAAGGAAAGAAATAGGGACATTCACCATCCACCAAATATATTCCATTCATAGTAGATGCTGGCTTCCTTCTGGCATGTCTGGGTCTAGGGAAGCAACCACTGTCAGAGCCAAGTTAGGCCAAGTCACTGCTGATCCATTGCTTCCGCCAGCAAGCTCCTTGGCCAGGCCAGGCTGTCCCCCAGTGATTTTTGTCTTACATGGAAACCATGAGCAACTTTCTATGTATCGAGCACCTTGGCTTTTAGGGCTAGCCCGGATCCCTTGGGAGCTCAGATAAAAAGGAACATCATTAACTTTGGAGAAAGATTTATCCTATGAATTTGAGGGGCAATTTCCAGCAAAAAAAGGGGGACATTAAAAATGGGGTCCTTGTGACAGTATAGTAGGTGCTCAATAAATGTAGATAGTAAATGAATCCAGGGATGAGGGGAATTGTTGCACTCAGGGAGTAGAGTGATTATCATGTACTAAGGAAAGGGAGTGGGGATGATCACATACTCACCAGGTCTGGCCTTTATGCAGGAAGACTTGACTGGGGGAGATAATCTCCTACAATGAGACAACACTAAGGCCAATGACGGCAATCATCACATGGTGGTGATGGGACAAGGGGATTATCATCCACAGGTGGATGAGAGGAATGCCAAACACTGGGTCTGATCACACTCTGGTGAGACCTGGCGTTCACTCAAGACCCTAGGAGATTGTCCCACACAGGTGGATGAGAGTCCAAGGGTATAAAGGGCAGGTGAAGAGTGACCAAGAATTGACATAGTGCAATACTTATGTGTGTGTGGGTGTGTGTCAGGCGTGTTATCATACATATGTGCCCCAAACTAACAAGACCCTTAAGAAAGTATCTGGGCTGTAAGATGGGCAAGTCAGAAAGGAGCAGACATACCAAATACATCTGTCATGATGGCATCGTTTTACTGGAACCTCTAGAGGTCCCTTAGGAATTCTGGACTCTAAGCTCAGAATTTATTTGAAAAGTGACATTAGTGTAACCTTGGCTTTGCGTCTGGGAAAAAGGGCAGAGCTGGCCAAAGAAATTGTCCCAGAGATCCTGCCCCCATCTTCAGGCCAGGGTCATGGAGGAGACATTACTGGCCCAGACGCTTCACCTTTGGGGCAATGGCCAGGCCAGCAGGAGGCAGGCACTGCTGTCTTTCTGTCCACCAGGAATTTGGAGGCACCAAGAAAGTGGAGGCACCTCTTGCAGCTCTCACACTAATTGTCTGCCCCAGCAGTTCCCTGCTCTCTGGGGCGGGCTGCAAATTATTCAGCATCCCCAAGTGAACATGCTTGATTAAGTTTTAATTTTAGCAACTTGCTAGGTGAACGGGGGAGGCTGTTTCAGTGTTGGGGGGAGGGGAAGAGCTAGATAAGAGCTGTGCTCTGGACCATCAGCCCACATCACACAAATCTATTACACAGCAGCACCACACTGGACTAGAAAGCCATGTACCGTGGAGGTAGCAAAGGGCAGAGGTGAAAAGTAGGAACTGCTGATGTGGCAAGTCACCCTGTCCTGCTCCAGGGCACCGAGCTTCCTTCCCTGGACCCAGCTCTGCAGCGTGCGATTGGGAGGGAGCACTGGCTCATTAACTTAAGCTTTCCCTTTCTTCCTTAGCATTCATCATCCTGCAGGTTTCTAGCCAAAGCAATTCAGAGCAGGGTTTTGCATTTCATTCATTCATTCATCCATTCTCATGCCTGTACATCCCTCTTCCAGAGGTATCTCATTCACTCCCACAGCTTCAGTTATCATACAGATATGAGTGACTCTGTCTAGCACCAGATCAGACCCCTCTGATTTCCACCCTGATATAACTCCCTGCACCCCCAACTTCACTGGGATTTCCCACAGGCACCTAAACTTCAGTATGTCAAAAGCTGAGCTCATTCTCCCCTTCACGTGGATTTGTACTTCCTCCGCAGTCCACCCGTCACCCGGGCTATCTCTGAGCTACTCTTTATTTTCCACTTCGCAGCCACACTTACACTGCTCCTTCCAAAGTACGGATCTGATTGTGTTTCTGCCCCTCCTCATGGCTTCCCGCAGCCTTTAGTATTCAGTCCAAGCTTCCTGGCAAGGCTTATATATTAATATAAAAGCTCCACACGAACTGGCCCTTCTCTACCCCTTCGGCATCATCTCTTGCCACCGTTTTATTCATTCATTCAATAAACACATATTGAGTGCTTACTACATGCTAGACGCTATCCTAAATGCCGGGCTACAGCAGTGAGCAAAATGGAACTCTGTCTAGCTGTCCCGATATATTTTCTGTTCCCCTCTCACCTCTGGGCCAGTAAATACAAAGTTTATTCTGTTTAGAAAGCTCATTGTCCTCCTTCTACCAAAATGACTCCCTACCCTCGTTCCCCCTTGCCTAGCTAACTCCTACTTGTCATTTAAGTCTCCCTCAGTCTCCAAACTAGATTAGGTTAAGTTCCCGTACTATTAATAAATATGCTTCCAAAGTCCCATCAAAATATTCAGCACATTACATTGTAACTACTTTTTTTTTTCCTTTTTTTTTTTTTTTGAGACATGGCCTCTCTTTGTTGCCTGAGCTAGAGTGCTGTGGCATCATCATAGTTCACTGCAGCCACCAGCTCCTGGACTCAAGCCATCCTCCTGCCTCAGCTTCCTGAGTAGCTGGGACTACAGGCACAAGCCCCCACACCTGGCTAATTTTTAAATTTTTTGTAGAGACAGGGGCTCGCTCTTGCTCAGGCTGATCTCAAACTCACGACCTCAACAGAGCCTTCCAACTTGGCCTCCCAAAGTGCTAGGATTACAGGCATGAGCCACCATGCCTGGCTAACTTTTTCTGTATAATTTTAGTTGGCCAGTTAATTTCTTTCTATTTTTAGTAGAGATGGGGGTCTCGTTCTTGCTCAGGCTGGTTTTGAACTCCTGACCTTGAGCGATCCATCCGCCTCAGCCTCCCAGAGTGCTAGGATTATAGGCATGAGCCACCTCGCCTGGCCAAGTAACAACTTTTTAAGTTGTCTATATTCCTATTAGACTATACATTCTGTAAAAGTGGCCTCTGAGATCACTTTGTGGTATCCTTAGTGCCTGGGCACTACTGAATTGACTAAATAGATTTAATTATCACCTGCTTTGTGCCAAGCACTGTGGTAGTCTGAAAATTTACCTTGCCATCCAAACCTCCTCTTTTTTTATTTTTAGTATTGCCTATTTCTGTTAATGGTGTTTTTATTACTTCCAGACACATAACTTAGGAATTTCATCATGAATTGATTTCCTTTTTTTAGGCAAATTAGAGATTTATTTTACTAAATTCTGTCTACTTCTTTGGATAGGGAACACATTGACAGGATTCAAAATTCAAAGGGTACCAAAAGAAATAGTGAAAGTCTCCCTTCTACCCAGCCATGGAGTTTGCCTCCCAAGAGCAACAAATCCGAAGAAGCAATAAATGTTATCAGTTTCTTATGCAGAGATTTTTCTTGTATGCAAATAAATACATTTTCACAAATGGTTGCATATTAATTATAGTGTCCTCTACCTTGTTTTTTTCTTTTTTTTTTTTTTTTTTGAGACAGAGTCTCACTCTGTTGCCCGGGCTATAGAGTGCCGTGGCGTCAGCCTAGCTCACAGCAAACTCAAACTCCTGGGCTCAGGCAATCCTTCTGCCTCAGTCTCCCAAGTAGCTGGGACTACAGGCATGCGCCACCATGCCCAGCTAATTTTTTCTATATATTTTTAGTTGGCCAATGAATTTCTTTCTATTTATAGTAGAGACAGGGTCTCGCTCTTGCTCAGGCTGGTCTCGAACTCCTGACCTCGAGTGATCCACCCACCTCGGCCTCCCAGAGTGCTAGGATTACAGTCATGAGCCACCGCGCCCGGCCCCTTGTTTTTTTCTTAACAATATGTCTTGGCGATCACTCCACATTAGTATCTAAACAGTTACCTCATTCATTTTGGCGGCTGCGTAGTGTTCTGTGGTTTTACGTGTACCATAACTTTTTTTAAACCTGATCCCTAGGGAGGGACATGTAGGTTGTTTCCAAACTTTTGCTGTCACAAACAATGTTGCATATGCCATTTCATGCACGTGTGCTAATATCTGTAGTTGGAGTTATTTCTTCTCATTTGTACATAAGTCAAATTTTTAGCTAAGTCCAGTAGATTCTCTAGCCTGGTATCTCTCTTTAATTTATCCGTTCCTCTCCATCCCCACTGGGACTGTTCCAAATCAAGTCCTTATGATTTTTCTTTTCTTTTTAGATATCTTTATTGAGATATAATTCACATACCATACACAGACCCATTTAAAGTGTAAAATTCAATGATTTTATTTGAGTTTTAACTTTTTTTTTCAGGTGGGGTCTCACTATGTTGCCCAGGCTGGCCTTGGAACTCCTGGGCTCAAGCGATCCTCCTGCCTCAGTAGGCTCATGCCACCATGTCCAGCTAACATTCAATGATTTTAGTACAGGTTGATTATCCCTTATCCAAAATGCTTGGGGCCAGAAGTGGATTTTTAGATTTTTAGACTTTTTCAGATTTTGGAATATTTGCATATACATACGAGATATTTTGGGGATGGGACTCAAGTCTAAACATGAAATTTACTTATGTTTCACACAGCCTGAAGGTAATTTTATACAACATTTTAACTAATTTTGTGCATGAAACACAAAGTTTGACTGTGACCCCTTACATGAAGTCAGGTGTGGAATTTTTCACTTGTGGCGTCATGTTGGCTCTAAAAAAGTTTTGGATTTTGGAGCATTTCAGATTTTAGATTTTTGGACTGGGTATGCTCAACCTGCACATTAAGGGAGTTGTTCAGCTGTCACTGCAATGAATTTTAGAGAATTTTTCATCACCCCGAAATCCATACCTTCAAACTGTCTCCACCAATCCTCTCCTCTCTCCACCTCAGGAAACTACTAATCTACTTTCTGTCTTTAGAACTTTGCTTATTCTGAATATTTCATATAAATGGAATCATACAATACATGGCCTTTTGTGTCTGGTGTCTTTTAATTGGCACGATGTATGCAAGGTTCATCTGTGCCACAGCAAGTATCAATACTTTATTCTTTTTATGGCTGAAAATATCTCATTGTATGAATAAATCACATTTTGTTTATTCATTCATCAGCTGATGGATACTTGGGTTGCTTCCACCTTCTGGCTATTATGAATCATGCTGCTCTGCACATTAGTGTACAAGTTTTTGTATGGACATATGTTTTCAGTTCTTTTGGGTACATACCTAGGACTGGAACTGCTGGCTCAAATGGTAACTCGATGTTTAACTTTTTGAGGAACGGCTAGACTGTTTTCTAAAGTGGTTACACTATTTTGCATTCCCACGAGGAGTATATGAGTGTTCCAATTCCCCATATCCTTACCAACACTTACTGTTATCTGACTTTTTGATTATATCCATCCTAGTGGATGTGAGTAGAATCCCATTGTGGATGTGATTTTCGTTTCCCTGATCACTGACAATTTTGACTATTTTTCATGTGTTTATTGAGCATTCATATATCTTCTTTAGAGAAATATCTGTTCAGATTCTTTTGCCCATTTTAAAATTGAGTTATTCTTTTTATTATTGACTTTACTTCTTTCTTTCCAATCTGATGCCTTTTATTTCATTTTCTTGCTGAATTTCCCTGGCTAGAATGGCCACCACAATGTTGAATAGAAATGGCGGGAGTGGACATCCTTGTCTTGTTCTTGATCTTAGGGAGAAAGCATCCACTCTTTCACCCCTGAGCAAGCCCCCTTCTATTTCGAGTTTGATGAGTGTTTTTATCATGAAGCAGTGCTGAATTTTGTCAAATGCTTTTTTTTCCCCATCTATTGAGATGATCATATGGCTTCTGTCCTCCCTTCTATTAATATGGTGTATTACACTGATTTATTTCATATGTCACACCAACTTTGCATTCCTGCTGTGACTCTCACTTGGTCACAGTGTGTAGTATTTTTGATGTTGCTGGATTTGGCTTGCTAGAATTTTGTTGAGGATTTATATATACATGAAGTGTTATTGGTCTGTAGTTGTGTGTGATGTGTTTCCCTAGTTTGGGCCATTCCATGGCCTTGTGGAATGATCTGCGAAGGATTCCTTCCACATTTTTTCTTTGGAAGACTTGGGGAAGGATTGGTATTAATTGTTCTTTAAATGTTTGGTAGAATTCACCAGTGAAGCCATCTGGGCTTGGACTTTTCTTTGTGGGAAATTTTAAAAGTTACTAATTCAATTTCTTTATTTGTTATGGGTCTATTCAGATTTTCTTTCTTCTTGAGTCAGTTTCAGTAGTTTGTGTATTCTAAAAATTTAATTTATCTAACTTTTTGGCATATAGTTTTCATAATATTCCCTTATAATGCTTTTTTATTTCTGTAAGTATGGTAGTGATGTCTCCTCTTTCATTCCTGATTTTGGTAATTTGAGTCCTCTCTCTTTTTCTTGTTTAGTCTAGCTAAACGTCTGTCAACTTGTTAATCTTTCCAAAGAACCGGTTTTTTGGTTTTGTTGATTTTCTTGTTTTTGTCTTCTACAATTCATTCATTTATGCTGTAATCTTTATTTCTTTCTTTCTACTTGCTGTGGATTAGTTTGCTCTTCTTTTTCTGATTTTTCAGTTGGAAGGTTAGATTATTGATATAAGATCTTTCTTTTTATTTAAAAAAAGGCATTTACAGCTATAAATTTCCCTCTGAACACTGCTTCAGCTGTATCTCATAAGTTTTGGTGTTGTGTTTTCATTTTTATTCATCTAAAGGTACTAATTTCTGTTGTGATTTCTTTTTTGATCTCTTATTATTTCTATCTTTAACCATCCCGAAGAAACATCCAATATCTCCCTTTCTAGTTGATTTCACATTTTACTACCCAACTAGTCTTATGATGAATAATTTAGTTTAATAAACATAGTAGGTAGTTTATGTTCAAGCTGAGTGTTGGGAATACAAAGATATTTAAGGTGGTCCCTGTACTAAAGTAATTCACAATACAATGAGGAAGATGAGCTAGAAACATATAATTATAATATAGGTTGATAAATTCAAAGATAAACTTATGTTTAAAATAAAAAAGAATATAGGAAAGAAAGTAATTAGCTCTACTAGAGTAGATTTCACAAGGGAGATAGTTTGAGCAGGGTGTCCAGGCAGTGGAAACAGCATGAATAAACACTTAGAGCTGTGAGACAAAATGGGGTATTCAAGACCACCCTTTCCCCTATTCTCAGTCTATGGGACTCTGGCGAAGCAGTCTACCCGTCAGGTCAACTGCAGGGTAATGAATGTGACCCAGGCACAAGACATTTAGAGCATTATTTCTCGCTGGCCTCAGTGATCGGTTCAGTAATGGGCACAAATCAAAGCCAAAGGGATGCATCAAGACCTTAATTAAGATTTTGAGAAAAAGATTTGCTTTTTTGTGCTGGAAAATGCCCAGCAGGCAGCTGAAAATCCAAGTCATCCTCCTGTAGTTTAAACAAGGGAGATGGATGAGAGCCAAGGGGGAGTGCGTGGCCCTTAGTGGGAACTCAATGAATATTCATTGAAGGAAGGAAGGAAGGAAGGAAGGAAGGAAGGAAGGAAGGAAGGAAAGAAGGAACAATGTGTAGAAACAGAATCCTGGGGAATACCAGGAGCTCCCAGCTGAAAGCCATCTCACCTTGTTCTGAACTCCCACATCAACTTACCAGAATTATTCTTACGGTGTTTACCAACCTTCTGTTTCATGGTAGGTACAATTATCTATAAATCTGTATTACGTCTTCTCTTGGTAAGAGAAGAGATGCTTGCCTGATCCTACTTATCTGTGTTATATATAAGATTTTATATTATGTGGCCCCTCGCCTACCTATTCAGCATCAACTTTAACTGTTCCACCCCCATTTTAAAACTTGCTGTATCCTGAGCGTGCCATGCTCACTCGCTCCTTTCCATACGCCACTCCTTCCTCCAGCATACTTCAAATCAATTCAACAGGCACTTACAGAGAACTAACCAAGCATCTGTCACTTGCAAAGTGAGATTATTGGAGGGTGGTATCTATTTAAGATTGGTAATTAGCACTTTTTAATGAAATACAATAAAGTAGAGCAGAGCAAGACACAACATGGCAGCATACATCACATAAAGTAAGGCTAAGTACTATCTTTGTGAAACTTTTGTTTCGGCTGGTAGGTGTATACTGAGTCACAACACATTTTTTACTGTAGATCACAGTGTAATAAGTTTGAAGGCCACCACTCTAAGACGCCCCATTAGTAAGGCAAGCAGGTCCTTAGTTTATAACTCAACAAAGAATACCCATGGAGTTCCCTCCCGGTCTCTCCATCCTCAATTTTGAGACTTTATCCCCAAAGCCCAAACTCTGTAGAAGGGTCACAAATCAGGGTACAGTCCTTACTTCTCTTGCGGCAACCACAATTTTGTTTTTAAACCATCCTTTCAAAGCTAACACACAGCCTGGCCTATAGAAGTTTGCTGCTGTCAACTGTGTTGCTTATAATAATAACTCACATTTACCGAGCACTTGCTGCTCATCAGGCATCGTTCTAAGCTCTCTACATGGATTATCTCATTTATTCCTTATAACAACCTTAGAGCCTTCGGTCAAGATGTTGTTATTGCCTATTTCATTTTATAGTTTGTGAAGATTGAGGCATGGAGATACAGGTTCACCTTTCCCAAGGACCCGCAGCTGGGAAGTGGTGAAGCTAAGATTTGAACCTGTGCAGTCTGGCTTCTCAGACACACTCTTTTTTTGTTTTTTTTTTTGAGACAGAGTCTCACTCTGTTGCCCAGGCTAGAGTGTTGTGGCATCAGCCTAGCTCACAGCAACCTCAAATTCTTGGGCTCAAGTGATCCTCCTGCCTTAGCCTCCCGAGTAGCTGGGACTACAGGCATGCACCACCATACCCAGCTAATTTTTTCTATATATTTTTAGTTGGCCAATTAATTTCTTTTTATTTTTAGTAGAGATGGGGTCTCGCTCTTGCTCAGGCTGGTTTCGAACTCCTGACCTTGAGTAATCCTCCTGCCTCGGCCTCCCAGAGTGCTAGGATTACAGGCGTGAGCCACCGCGCCTGGACTCAGATACACTCTTAACCGTTATGATCTATGGCTTCCTATGCGGGCAGTCCTGTTGAACAGGCACACGCAGGTCTCATGGAACAGCTCCGCCGGAATGGCCCTAAGTAGGTAGTGCTGAAAACTGTTTTCTACACTGTGGCTCCCGTTTGTAAAAAAACCCCAACAGCCTGATGTATTTGGCCCTGGGTTGGTAGCTCAGTGTTAATCTGCATGTTGGTTTAAACTCTCACTAGTACCCTTGGAGAGCAAGAAAAGAAGAAGGAAAATGAGGCCAAAATTCATTTCAATTTTTAAAGTTATTTTTAAAAAGAAAGATGATGGGGGAAGAGAGCCTACGTCTGTCTCTTGAAAGGAAAGGAATGAGCCTCTGTCTGTTGCCCGTGATTTTCTCTGACTTTGAAGCTCTGGCCCCTGCTGGAGCCTCTGAGCTCTCTCAGCCTATGTGCTCCTGTTGAAGGTGACGAGGACAAAATTGGGACAAGTCACCGAAAAGACGCCCCCCTTCCTTTGTTCTGAGTGAATGCTCTCTCTTCCTGAACATTCTCGGCTGTAGCTAAACAGGGGAAAGGGCGACCCTATTTCATAAGAAGAAAGAAAGAGGGTCTAGGAGACTCTTCCTTCCCCAAGTATTCAGTGAGTTGCTGAATAATAGGGAGAGGAGAGTCAGAGAAAGGACTAAAAAATAAAAAAGTAAAAATAAATAAAAAATGAAATGACACAGCACAGCTCTAAGCCCCTCTCCTATCAGGTTTTACAGAGGGGCAATAGATTTTCTTCATTGCCAGCGCTGACTTATCACAGCCTTATTTTTAATGAGGTATAATAAGGGGAACATTTTGTAACAACACGGTTCCCCTATTTTATCCCGCAAACAGCTGTGTCATGCTTGTGGCTGGAAGAATGAATCATATCTCTGCCTGCATATGCTAACTCCCATGTAATTACCCCAGCATCTTAAATAAAGCAGGCCCTAAACCTGTCGCTCACATTACAAGCAAACGGTGCAGACCTCGTAACTGGGGCCTCTATCATTACGATTAATTTATCACAGAAGCGACTGAGATTAGAGGCTAGAATTAAAACCCAGAGCATGGAGAGTCACCGTGGTGACACTGAAAAACAGGCTCTTGAGAGGTGGCCGGCTCCAGTGGCTGCCTAACTAATGCCTTTCCTGGGGAAGAGCAGCCTTAGTTGGATTTTGTTTTCTTTACATTTTTCCCACTCGAAGATTTTACTAAAGTGATTTCAGTGCCTCGCTTGATTCAAAATGATGTTGGAAAAATTCTACCTGATCCTTAACCAGAACTCTGAGCAGAAGTCACCATTTTCTCATTCTTAAAACGACCACCGTCTCTCCATAGCAGCAATCCCCCGAGGCCTCCCATTTGTTTTTGTTATTAGAAAGGAATTTCTCATGACATCAGTTTGTTTCCTTTCAGGGGGCAGGAGATTGCAGGGAGGGAGAAAATAGTCCAGAGCGTTTGCCTCAAATAGAAAATACTGTCTGCATCTCCTGCGCGGTGCTTCTCAGCTGGGGTTCCTCAGCGGAACCACGCAGACAGGCAGATTACCTGAGTAACTATTCTCTTAGTTCTCCCAAGGATAGTGCAACTTGTATAACTAGGCGGTACATTCTAGATGCATAGGAGGGACGTTAATTCATTACATTCAAGGGATGCCTTAAGTCATTCCTGCCTACCCTGGTTGGAAAAGGCTGAGGAAAGACAACCAGATTGACTCAGTTACAGCAGCATTCAGAGAACCTACCAGAAAACTCTCCTCCAGACACGAGTCTGCTCCCATCCTGTTCAAAGCAGTTCTCACTCATCTACCCCTGCACAAGCTCCTTCCATTCAGGGAGTGGACACTGCCTCTCCCAGCCATCCTACCTAAAACCCTGTGTAGAATATGCTAGATCTCGAGACATAGATGTTGGGGGATCTTGTTGTGGTGGTTGTCACCGTCCTCACCGGAGCTCAGTAGTCTACCGTCTGTCGATTCTGCCCACTGCGCACAGAGTCTACTGTGAACTCACAGAAACCTGTTTCCTCTTCTTCCTGGGCACACAGCTAGACTGCACTCCTCAGCCTCCCTTGCAGGCAGACATGACTGGATCCTGGTCACTGGGTCTAGGTGGAGGTGATGTATGCATGTCCTCTGGGCCAACAAAAACCTTCTACTTGATTCCTTCATGCTGTCTTTCATTTCCCCTAAGCCTGTCAGAACGTTCGGCAAAGGATTCTTCACCCTAGGGGATGGCCAAATCCCAAACACAGGCTGCCTTCTAAACTGGGTTTGTTCCGTGTGGGCATTAGCTTACCCTGACTAGTAACCCAACTCCTTCCTCAGCAGGCTCTGCAGCTTGTGAGGAACAGGAAAGGAAGCAGAACCTAGAGCCCAAGGCTGGGAAACAGTTACCGTCCCCAGATTTTGGACATGGCACCGCTTGCACAGGCTAACCAAGAGGGAGGGGCTTGGGAGAGCTACGCCTAGCTGTGGGCCCCACTCCTGGAAAAGGGAGCTCACAGCCTTAGGGCTTCCTCACACACTGACAGACTTCATTCTGGTTGGAAGGCCCAAGGCAGAAAGCGTAATAAGGGGCAGGGCTGTGAACATCTGATTCAAACAAAATAATAAATATGTACATGAAAGTAAACTATAGGCCTGTAATCCTAGCACTCTGGGAGGCCGAGGCGGGAGGATTGCTGGAGCTCAGGAGTTTGAGACCAGCCTGAGCAAGAGCAAGACCCCGTCTCTACTAAAAATAGAAAGAAATTAATTGGTCAACTAAAAATATACAGAAAAAATTAGCTGGGCATGGTGGCACATGCCTATAGTCCCAGCTACTGGGGAGGCTGAGGCAGGAGGATTGCTTGAGCCCAGGAGTTTGAGGTTGCTGTGAGCTAGGCTGACGCCATGGCACTCTAGCCTGGGCAACAGAGCTAGATTCTGTCTCAAAAAAAAAAAAGAGATCCAAGTTGCACCGCTGCTTACACTCTTTGCCTGTCTGTGACGTGAACCGTTATCTAGCTCGCCGCTGCTGTTTTCATAGCTCCTCAGACATATCTTCTTGGAACACCTTTTCAGGGTCATTTGCTTGCCCACTAGCTCAGGAGTTCTTCAGGGTCAGGAGAAGAGTCTCGTTCATCTCCATACTTCTTCAGCCAGCCCCGGGCCTGGAACCTGGTACTAGCTCAGTCTCTGCTAAATGACTGAGCACAAAGCATTGTACACGTTGGCACGATAAGTCTGTGTTCTGACAATGGGCACGACAATCCTCTCTCTCCTTCTCTACGTGTTGAGATGTTTTCTAAAATAGCGCTCTGAGCCTGTGATAGCTTCTCCACATCCATTCAGCTTTCTTTCTGATCAAGACCGGGGATTTGAAAGCTGGGCTTGTGGCATTGAGCAGGGAGGGTACAGCAGAGCTACCCGGCCACAAGGAGATGGAACTCATGCGGTTAAAAGGTGTATATTAACACCACACTTGAGTTAGCCATAGGCCACATTGGCCAAATGTGAAGAATCCCATTGTAGATCCCCTAGAACTCAAATACTTCATGACAACTAGAAAATAGTTTCTTTCTTCTTATAGAAAGATTTCTAGCTCCATTTAAGTAATGCATTACTCACTCAGAGAAGGAATGCGAAAATGCTTTGAAAAATACGTAAGTATAGAAAAGGAGAACAGGCCAGGTGTGGTGGCTCATGCCTGTAATCCTAGCACTTTGGGAGGCCAAGATGGGAGGATTGCTTGAGGTCAGGAGTTTAAGACCAGCCTGAGCAACATAGCGAGACCTCATCTCTACAAAAAAATAGAAAAATTAGCCCAGAGTGGTAGCTTGCACCTGTAGTCCCAGCTGCTCAGGAGGCTGAGGAAGGAGGATTGCTTGAGCCCAGGAGTTTGAGGTTGCAGTGAGCTATGATGACGCCACGGCACTCTAGCCCAGGTGACAGAGCAAGACTCTGCCTCCAAAAAAAAAGAAAAGAAAAGGAAAGGGGAAAAGACCGGAATCAGTATCAGTCTTATCTTCCCTCTGCCCCTTCCTTCAAATGTCTTTATTGCAGCTCTCTCCCCACTCCTCCTACTCACTTGGGAAGGGACACCCGAGCAACCTAGACTAGACCAGCTCTGGTCTGCAGACAATGTATTCTTAGTATTGTCTCATTTTTGGAACATTATTCCTCTACAGAAACATGCGTCCGTTTGGAATAGACATTAAGAGTGTGGGTTTGGGGTCAGACTGATTGGGTTTAAATCTCAGTCCTGCTACTTATAAATTTAGAAACCTTAGGAAAATTACTTAACCTCTCTCTTTAAGCCTCTATTTTCTTACCTGTAAAATGGGAATGAAATAAAACCAAACTCACAAGGCTCAAGTATCACACGCAGTGCATATGGCACAACGGCTGACACGTAACAGGCACCCAGGAAATGTCAGCTGTCATTGTTCTGGTCTCCTGTCTCTGAATGAACATCTGTCTGCTCCTTGTTCTTTTCCATTACAACTGAGGAAATGACCCTCTTACTCTTAAAGTCTAATCCTCCACTCGTGCTCCGGATCCCATCCCTTACTTGCCTTCATCATCATCGCTCTTTCTTGTACTATCTGTTTTTTTCTTCAGCTCATGTCCATCCGCACACACACAGGCACTAGTATCTTCTATAAAAAAATCCCTCACTTGGTCCCTATCCTCCCCACCTGCCATGCTATTTTCCAGCTCTTCCTTCTAGCCAAACATCTGCAAGGTGTTGCCTGCAACTGCTGCACACCTTCTCACCTCCCGTTACCTCTCCAATTCGTGTCCATTTGGATTTGCCCTGTCAGTCCACTAAAGTGCTCTCAGAGGCACCAGCTGCCCTCCATACTGCCAAATCCTAAAGACGCTTCTCTGTCCTTGATCTCTCTAGCATCTGACGCAGCTCACACTTGCTCATTCTTAAAACACTCCCCTTCTGCTCCTCGGTGTTACCATCTCTCTTGTCCATTCCTTCTCAGCTTCCTTTCTTCTTTTCCTCCACTAGATCTCTAAATGTTAGAGTTCTCCCCAAGGCTTGGATCTGTGCCCTTTTATTTCCTCTCTTTTACATAATTCGCCTTGGTGATTTCATCTTTTGCAATCACTTTAAACAGTGAGGTGCTGTTATAGCAAGAACAGCAAAACACTGAAAATATGTGATATTGGTTTTGGAACTAGCCAGTGGGCAGCAAGGAAGCTGGCATAAAAGACCAGAATAATAGCATCTTATATTATTTAGTAGTAAACATCTGCCTAAACTACAATAATCTGGAAGGCAGAAAATGTACCCTATGAACTAGGAGAGTTGGAGGAGGACATCTTAAGGTAAAATATTGAAAGCATGAGCTGGTTGCTTTTAGCTGCATTTGATGAGACACGAACAAGAAAGAGATAAACTCAGACAAGAACTGGCTGTTTTGCAAGCAGAATTTAGAAGGAACATAGAGCATCCAGAACTTGCTGGGTTGAAAAGCAAAACTTTCTCATCTCCAATTTCTCTAGTAAAAGATTTTCAAATTAAGATCTACCCTGGGGCTAAAGGCCAAATCCAGGGTGCTGCCAGAAAGATACAGTTTCAGAGTGAAGTCAAAATCAAGAGTCTTAGGCTGGGCACGGTGGCTCATGCCTGTAATCCTAGCACTCTTGGAGGCCGAGGTGGGAGGATCTCTGGAGCTCAGAAGTTTGAGACCAGCCTAAGAAAGAGCAAGATCGCATCTCTACCAAAAATAGAAAAAATTAGCCAAGTGTGGTGGCATGTGCCTGTAGTTCCAGGCTGCCTCAGGATTGCTTGAGCTGAGGAATTTGAGGTTGCTGTGAGCTATGATGGCACCACTGCATTCTAGCCCAGGTGACAGAGTGAAACACTGTCTCAAAAAAAAAAAACAAAGAAAACAAGAGTCCTCACTAAGCTCTGAAGGAAATCCAGCAGGCCTTCTCAGCTGGAAAAGAGGCTTCTAGAAAGCTTAAGAACATGGTTCTATAGCAGCCTGACAATCCCAGAGTACCAGTAATTAAGTCTGAGATCGTGTCTTGTAAAAATTGTGGGTGTGGCTTGTGGTATGTAGAGTTGACAAGTATCAAATACATAAAAATCCACAAAGTTTGTCAGAGAGCTCTATTGGCGAAAGCCAGCCCCAGCTGAAAGAGACTGAGACTATTTGAGATGCTAAAAGATTTCTGGGTCCCCAAATTTCCACAGGTAGGCAGTAGCCTAAAAAAGCTGTTCAGCCACAAAAAGGTATTTATTTAATGTGCTCTTCAGAAGTGTCCAAAGATGATGGAAAAGGAAGGACTTTTCCAGAGGGCTGAACCCGGGGACATGGAGAACAAAGGACTGGCGATCTACTCCCAGGAAGCAGAATCAGAGACCATTGCTAGCCCATAGCCTGGTGGGACTGGCCAACATTTGCCCAGTAGGATTTCAGAACTGCTAAGGACTGGTGATTTCTCTGCGCCTCTAGTTCTTCCCCTTTTTGAATGGAGCCCACCTATAGATAATTTATTGCTGTTATCCTGTATTCTATTACTGTATATTGAATGGGGAGGTGGTGGGGTACAATGATTTATTTTTTGAGTTCTTAGGTCTTCAGATCAAGAGAAACCATATTTAGCCCTGGACTTTAAGCCAAGTGCCATGATTTGGATAAAATTTGGGGGGGTGGGTGTCTGGGGATTTGAGTGTGCGTATTTTACAGATGGGAGAAATGACAATATTCAGAAAAAAGAGGTGCACTGTGATAGGTTCGATTATTGTCCAAAAGTATTTGGTCCCCCGGCCACCTCCATGGAGAAGTTTACTTCCCTGCTCCTTGACTTTTGATTGAATTTTGTGATTGTTTTGGCCAATGGGCATATTAGCAGATGTGACCCAAGCATGGCCTTGAGATACGCTTGTGTGGCTGGTCCCTGGGGAGAACTCTACCTGAAGAGTTCTCCCCAGGTAGCTGCTGTCTCCTCAGCCCAAGCTGCAGAATGAACATCCCTGGATCAGATTAGAGCTCGACCTACCACAAGGAGCAGAGATGCCTGGCAAGCTGAGCTTCGATCAGCCCACCTACAGATGCATGAGAAATAAGTGCTACTGTGTATGCAACTGAGGTTTTTGTGGTTGTTACGTAGCAATAGCTGACTGATTTGTTCTCAGTCTTCAAACACAACAAGCACTTCCCTGTCTCAGGACTGTTAAGATACTCATTCCTTCTTTTTGAACATGCTCTTGTTCATTGCAGGTCTTAACCTCACATCTTAACTTAAATGCATTTCTCAAGAGACTACCCTTGGTAGATTACCCTACTATTCTACATATTAACAGTTGTGCCATTTATTTCACAGTACTACTTACTCATCCACATTTGTAACAATAAATAATTATATGTTTATTTGTTTTCCCCACTAAGCCTTATAAGGGAAGGGACCATGTCCATTTATTCACCAATGCATTCCCTAAGTCTAGGATTAAGACTGGTGCATAGTAGATTATCAGTAAATAGTTACTGAATAAAAGAATTTTTTAAATGAGTGAATGAACCTCACATGAATATGTTGGGAAATACTTGGCATACTCTTTGAGCAGCTTTAGAAAATGTAATTCAATTTATTTTCATTCTTCCTTATTTTTGATAAGAACTATTTTGTTCCCTTCTAATGAGCTATGCTACCCAAGGAACAAGGTTGCCTTCTTGCTAACTCAACCAACCAATCTAGCCAAAATACATAACTCATGGGCTCCTAGCTTACACTATGCCTGATGGCTTCCAGACAAACATTCTGACTCTGGGTCAAAGACTCAGGCCATCCGCTGTTTGTGCTAGGGCCAGAGCAAACTTTTTCATAAAGTTCATTAGTGTCTCCACTCCAAACAACACAAGCACACTCACAAAAACACGTGCATACACTGGAGCTTGATTCAAGACTATGACAGAAACCTGAAGCCCAGGGATATCTTCAACCTGATGTTAGTTCTAAGCCCAAAGCTTGGTGACTCTAGTGGATAGCTTCTCCAAGCTACCTCCAGCTTCCTCCCTGTAACATTTGTTGCCCCAGCTACAAGTTCTCAATATCAGTCATTGCAATGTTTCTGAACCACACGCTGTTAGAGAGAGAGGGGTCTGAAAGCATGGAAATCCTCAACTAAGGGAGAGGTATACAGAAAAATCAGGGTGAGGATCCTGGTAGAAGCTACCAAGCTAAGCTAATTGTTTCTGGAGATTTGGCTTTCTGGATTTCCTAACTCCAAGCTTCTTCAAGTCAAGATACTCGACTTTAATCTTTATACTTTTCAACTTTCTTTTCCTTCTTCAAGGCATTAAACTTTTACTAGACATTATATATGAGTTATATGAAAGTTATGAAGCATAATAAAATGAACATTTGTGAACCAGCATCCCACTTAAGAAACAGAACATGACTACTTACAGTCTGCGCTTCGTGTGTGCTCCTTCTAGACCCCAAATCCCCACCTCCCCATCCCACCCACACAACCACCATTGCAGATTTTTCTCCCCTACAGGTCCTTATTTCTCTCTATAGCTTACCAAATATGTATGTTCTTAAACAATATAGTGTTAGTTTTGCTCGTTTCGGAACTTTATAAGTGTGTATATCACACTGTGTTCTTCTGCGAATGGCTTAGTTCACTCAACATTGTATTTTTAAGAGTTCTCTGTGTTGATTCATACGGTTATAGCGATCTCGCTTTCACTGCTTTATAGTATTCAATTATGTGACTATGTCTGTTTACCCATCCTCCTGTCAATGGACATTTGGCTTATTTACGTGCCTTCTTTTGCTTTGTGGCTGTTATGAATGACGCTGCTGTGAATTGTATACACATCTCTTGGAGCGTGTCAGCAAGAGTTTCTTTAGGAAATGTACCTGGGGAAGGAACTGCTAAGTCGCAGGATAGATACATGTTCAGTTCTACGAGAATGTACGCTACAAGGCATTAGGTCAGAGGTTTTTGTCTATTTTGCTCATTGCCGTATCTCCAGAATCGAGATCAGTGCTTGGCACAGAGTAAGTGACTCAGTAGCTATTGACTGAATAAAGATAATGCTGTGTTTTTCCAAAGTGATGATACCAACTTATAGTCTCAGCAGCCTATCAGATCCTCCTTACTATTACTCTTTAAATCAGACACAAATACCTTGTCCCCGCTGTCACTTGCTCATGTGTTCCACATTGGATTTTTCTTTCTCTTGGTTCTATAGCTAACAAAACCGGGATGGCCGCTGTCTCTGTGTGAACTAGGACAAGTTTAATCACTCTAAGCCTCAGTCTCCTCCCTTGTAAAATGGGGAAAACAATGTTTTTCTTTGTAAATATTTAATATACTCAATAAGGGCCTCAATAAGTGATAAATCCTATTACAGAGAAACCCTCTTATTCAATCCATTGGTTGGTTAATCCCAAAAGTCCTGTATATTGGTAAAAAGAGATATATACTTACCTTGAAAATTTTGTTTTAACTTAAAATATATAAATATAGACTCATTCTCCAAGTTTTTGGTGTAAGGCCGAGCTATGTGTCTGCTGACTGGCTTTCCAGATCTTTCCTACATAAATCACACTCACAATACTTTATCTACAATTTTAGCTTTTAGTGAACAAGAACTTAAAGCATTTAGAGTGCAGATTCCTAGATTGTTATTTTTTTTTTCTCAGTCTTACCCACACGTCTTTCAACAGCAATTATCTTAAAGATTTACCCTAGTTTTCAGCTTGGCTTTCACAAGGAAAAAAACTCTCCAATTTTAAATTGTTGGGTTTACAAACTATAGTTGTCCTTCAGTGTCCCTGGGGGATTGGTTCCAGGACCCCCACAGAAACCAAAATCCATGGATGCTCAAGTCCTTAATATAAAATGCAGTAATATTTGCATATAATCTACACATATCCTCCTGTATACTATCATCTCTAGATTACTTATAATATCTAATACAACATACATGCTGTATAAATAGTTGTTATACTGTCTTAATTTTTTATTTGTATTATTTTTTATTATTGCGTTATTCTTTTTCTGAAAATTTTTGATCTGTGGTTAGATGAATCCACGGCTATAAAACCCACACATACAGAGGTCTGGCTGTATTTAATGGAATTAGGCAATTACAATAACAATGACCACTGGCATAAACAGGCTTAGGAACAAGTACAGCTGAGTTCTGGTGTCAACTGGTGGGAGCAGCATTGAGTTGCCATACTGTATAAGAGTAAAATCGAGAGTAACCATCAGCCAAAAGTATACTGTAGGCATCAGTTAGTATGTTCTATACAGGGCATAAAGAGTGTCGGTTAACCTTGCAAGTAAGCTAGGTGGAAGTGGGTTAAGAGAGCTACTATATTATTAGTCTCTTTGTCTCTACCACTGACCTACTTACAGGGCCCAACTATCACCTCAGCTGATCCCCGTGAAGGAAACCGTCTTCCAATTAGGCTTGGCTCATTGTTTGGGTTTGCCCCTGGCCAGTAAGGGAGGAAGACATGGACTCCCCAAGAAATGAAGCCTATTAATTTGGAGGAGATTTTAAAATATTTAGTTATCAGAGGGTTACTCTTTATTTCCAAGAGCTCCTTGGCCCTGATAAGCTGAGATAGGAACAGGAGTGAGGAGAAAAGTTCCACCTTTCTATGTTGTGCTCTAATGGGACACAGCGCTGTGGAGTGGCAGGTCTGACTTTAATTAGTCAGACCATCGCCCTACTAAACTCCACTGAAACCAAAACAAACCAGGCAGTCCCATATGTCATAAGAATTAAAGGCATGGTTCCCACTTCCTAACGATGCTTTTACAGAAACCGTTCCACTGTAAAACTTTATGATTTGAATCTTTATAGCCGCCAGCAGAGCACATGTTCACTGCCTTAAATTATAACTTAATCACAATAGAAGCTGACTTTCCAGCCCCTTTGCAGTCAAGGCAGGAGAGGGAGGGGCCCAGAGAACAAACTGCTTGCTGTTCCTCTGCCCACCTGCCTCCTCCTGGCTCGGAAGCCCTGCCTAGGGCCGTCCCAGGAAAGTGGAGGGAAATGAGGAAACACACACCTCACAGCCCAGGAAAACCTAAAAGCTAGAACTGTTCACTAAGGTCTAGAGATGCGAATATAGTCCTGTTCAGGGCTTAAGTGGCTCTGTTAGGGCAAAGTGAGTGCCACCAAAAATCAAGGCGAGAAGGATCAGAGGGAGAAAGCAAAGCCAGCAGGGAGCTGCAGGTGTGCAGACCCACCTCAGCACTCTGCCGGTCAGCCAGCTCATCTCCTGGACTTTGGTTGAACATCTTCTATTGTTGGAGAGTGGCTGCTATGCCAGGCTAATTTTTAAATTTTTTTCATACACACAGTGTCTTGCTATGTGGCCCAGGCTGACCTTGAACTCCTGGCCTCAAGCAATCCTCCTGCCCCAGCCTCCCAAAGCACTGGGATTACAGGTGTGAGCCACCATACCCAGCCCTAGGAGTGCTTTTTATAAAGGACTCCTCATCCAAAGAAGATATGCAAAGGGCCAAAATATGAAAAGATGTTCTATGTCATTAGTCATTAGGGAAATGCAAATCAAAACCACAATGAGATACCACTTCATGCCCACTAGGATGGCTATTAAAAAAACTCAAACCAAAACAAAACAACAAAACAGAAAATTAGAAGTGTTGCCCAGGATGGGGAGAAATTGGAATCCTCATACAGGGCTGATGGGAATGGTGTGAATGGTGCAGTGGCTATAGAAAACAGTCTGGCAGTTCCTCAAAATGTTAAACATAGAGTTACCATTCCCAGCAATTCCACCTCTAGGTGTATACCCAAGAGAATTGAAAACGTATGTCCACACAAAAACTTGTATACCAATGTGCATTAGCAGCATGCTTCATAATAGCTGAAAGGTAGAAACAACCCAAATATCCACCAACTGATGAATTGATAAACAAAACGTGATATATTCACACAATGGAATATTATTCAGCCATAAAAAGGAATGAAGTACTGAAACATGCTACAATAGCGGTAAAACTTGGAAACATTAAACTAAGTGAAAGAGCCAGACACAAAAAGCCACATGTTGTATGATTGTATGTGCAATGTCCAGAATAGGCAAATCCACAGAGATAGTAAGTAGATTAGTCATTGCCAGGAGGTAGAAAGAGAATTGGGAAGTTCAGGGTTTCTTGTTGGGGTAGTGGAAATGTTCTGGAATTAGAGAGTAGTGATAGTTATACAAAATTGTGATTATACTGAAAACCACTGACTTGTACACTTCAAAATGATTAAAATGGTGAATTTTATCCCAATTAGAAAAGAAAAAAAAGACCAAGAGGAGCAAGATAAAAGGCCAGGGAGACTAGTTTAGAAACCTGTTGGAATAATCTGGGTGAGTTACCATGACAATGAGAAAGGAAAACCCAGCAAGGGTCTGATAAGGACTTGCAGTAGGACAGTAGCAGTGGGAACAGAGAGGAGACAGGTTTAAACATATTTAGAGGTAAACATAATCAGATCTTGGTGTTTAATGTGAAGAGTTTGGATGACTGGAGGGGTGACGCTACCTCTAACCAGGGAACAGAAAATGAGGAGGCATGGGTTGGAAAAAAAAAGATGTTGAGTCCTTTTTTGGACGTGATAACCGAGAGGTGCTTGTAGGGTTTTCATTCATTCGTTCAACAAATATTGAATGAATACCTACTATGTGCCTGGTAGGAATGTCCAGAAGGCGGCTGGAGACACATTTGTGGAGTTTGGTAATGCATTGTAAGCTGGATACAGATAATTAGGGCTTCCCAACAGAGAGTGTGCATGGGGCTGTTTAGGAGAAACTCAGAGAGGAGATGCAAAGAAGGATAAAGACAGCTCTTGAGGCCGGATACGGTGGCTCACGCCTGTAATCCTAGCACTCTGGGAGGCCGAGATGGGCGGATTGCTCAAGGTCAGGAGTTCGAAACCAGCCTGAGCAAGAGTGAGAACCCATCTCTACTAAAAAATAGAAAGCAATTAATTGGCCAACTAAAAATATATAGAAAAAATTAGCTGGGCATGGTGGCGCATGCCTGTAGTCCCAGCTACCTGGGAGGCTCAGGCAGAAGGATCGCTTGAGCCCAGGAGTTTGAGGTTGCTGTGAGCTAGGCTGACGCCACGGCACTCTAGCCCGGGCAACAGAGTGAGACTCTGTCTCAAAAACAAAAAAAAAAAGACAGCTCTTGAGGACTGGGATCTGTCAAAGGACACAAAGAAAAAGTAGAGAAGAAATTCAAGGAAATATAGCTTGAAAAGGAAGAAACAGGCAACAATGTCAGCAATACTGAAGAGAGGTCTGGTAAAATAAAGGCTGAAAAATATTATCGGGCCCAGTCATTACAAAGGCCGGTGGCCACAGGTACAGCCATGGAGGTCCACACTGGACTGCAGGGGGTTGTGAATGAATGGGAGATAAGGAAGCAGAGACGCTCATTCTCTCAGCAACTATTCACTGAACCTCTGCTCTGCCTCAGGCCACAACGGGGAGGAAATTCTTCTAGGGAGATTTGCAAAAATTAGGAAGGGAAGATACAGGACGGTAAACTGAGGAGGATGGGGGAAATGAGAGGGCTGGAAGGACAGGAGGGTCCACTTAGAAAGTGAGAGAAGTTTAAGGTTGATGAATCCTTAGCGATAAGGTTTACGGTGTGGCCATGGGACTAGGCAAGTGGAGTGGTGACAGAAGTCTTTAGAAACTGTAAATGTAAGCTATGGGATCATTCCAGCCCACAAATCAGGAGTAAAGAAAGTCAGAAAATAGGCAAATGATGGATGTGAGAAAACAATAGAATCGTGGAGCAGCAAGGGTCTCAAAGAAGGAGAATGTGTTTATCCCTTTTTTTTCTTTTTCACAAAATAAACAATGCATATTCCGCTGCCAGCGTAAATAAATGTTGCCAACTCACTGATGTGTCCTCGCAAATCTGGCATGTTCTAAACTGGGCTCTGGTATTTCCTCTCAAACTTAGGTCTCTTTCATTGTAATCTGTCTCATCTATCCAGCTGTGCATGCCAAAAATGTAGGGAACATTACTGACATATTTCCTTCCTCTCCATCACTCTTGAGATTGAATCCATCATCAACTCTTGTCCATGTAACTTCCTAAACATCTCTCACGTGTGTCCAGATGGCCCTGCCGCTGCTACACTGGTCCAGGCAACTGTAGTCTCCTATTTTATCTGCTTCCTAACTCACCTGTGAGCATCTGCTCTTGCCTCCTTCCAATCAATCCATTCCCCACTCTGCAGCCAGAGTAATAGTTTCACAATGTGGATCTGAGCAGGGCACGTGCCCTCTTTCCCTCCATCCACAGCCCCTTTGAGGGCTTCCCACTGTGCTTAGGGTAATGACTGAACTCATGGTTGGACTCCTCAGCCTCACCCCATACCACACTTCTATCACTATTTCCCATCTTCTCCCCACCACACTCCTTGTGTGGTCCCTCCTGATAGGGCCTTTGCATCTGCTGTGGCCTCTGCCTGGTATTTTTCCTCTCCTTGTTGCCTAGTTAAAACTCTTATTCATCCCAATCAGCTCAACTTTCCTAAGACTTTTACCTGGGTCATATCATACTCCTAGGCTCCCACAGTGCTACATAATTCTCTTTCCTGCCACAATTTTATTTTATTTATTTATTTGAGACAGAGTCTCACTCTGTTGCCTGGGCTAGAATGCCATGGTGTCAGCCTCGCTCACAGCAACCTCAAACTCCTGGGCTCAAGCAATCCTTCTGCCTCAGCCTCCCGAGTAGCTGGGACTACAGGCATGCACCACCATGCCCGGCTAATTTTTTCTATATATTTGTAGTTGGCCATGTAATTTCTTTCTATTTTTAGTAGAGATGGGGTCTCACTCTTGCTCAGGCTGGTCTTGAACTCCTGAGCTCAAACGATCCACCTGCTTCGGCCTCCCAGAGTGCTAGGATTACAGGCGTGAGCCACCATGCCCGGCCTCAGTTGCAATTTTATACTTGTTTGAATAAATATTTGATTAAAGTCTGTTTCCACGAGGACAGGGGCACTCAGTAAATATCTAGTGAATGGGCCGGGCGCAGTGGCTCACACCTGTAATCCTAGCACTCTGGGAGGCCGAGGCGGGAGGATAGCTCAAGGTCAGGAGTTCGAAACCAGCCTGAGCAAGAGCGAGACCCCGTCTCTAATAAAAATAGAAAGAAATTAATTGGCCAACTAACAATATATAGAATAAAAATAAGCCGGGCATGGTGGCGCATGCCTGTAGTCCCAGCTACTCGGGAGGCTGAGGCAGGAGGATTGCCTGAGCCCAGGAGTTTGAGGTTGCCGTGAGCTAGGCTGATTCCATGGCACTCTAGCCTGGGCAACAGAGTGAGACTCTGTCTCAAGAAAAAGAAAAAAAAAATCTAGTGAATGAATGAATGATATATTAATAAACTTGCTCAATGTTTTAAATGGCAAGTGTCCCAAGTGTTCAAATGACTATGTCCCAAGAAGGAATGTATTAGGTGGGAAGTTCAAAAAATGAGCTCCAAGATCCCTTCCATTTCTGAGGTTTTGTGCTTTCTAGATAAACTTTGATTATATTCCTTTCCCTCCTTTTCTTAGGCTGGCTTGCTTAGCCTTATCACCACACCTCCACTGGGTACCATAAAGAATTAAAGATCCTAAGGATTGGAAGGAAGTAGTTCCTTCCGATGTTGGAAACCTTTCCTTCATCAGATGATTGAAAGAAACCCCTTAACAACCACCTTAGTAACTGGTCCTTTCTTCTCTACTTAAACACATCTAATAATACATTTCAGTTCTTCTCCAAAGGATTCCTTCTGCTTTTTCTTTTCTTTAATACTCTATAAATTAAACATCTTTTTCATACGATTATTGGTCATTTGTATTTATTTCTAAAGCTAGCTCTTATATCCTTTAGCCACTTCTCTTAATTTTTTTAGACTGATTTATCAACTCTTTGTAGATGAAAGACATTAGCCCTTTGCCATATTATGTTGCAAATGTTTTCCAGTTTGTTGTTGATCTCCTGATACTGTTTTTGGCATCTAAACAATTCTATTCTATATGGAACAACATTTAAAAGATACACAAGAGTGTATAATGAAAAATAAACCTTCCTCTCACCTTGTTCTCCATCCAGCTCAATTCCCCTCCCCGAAGGCAAGCGCTATTAACAGTTTCCTGTGTATCTTTCTAGAGCTCGCCTGCGCAGCATCAACTCATATGTATATCTGCCTTCCTTTCCACAACACACACATAGGAGGTAACGCTGCGCTCTGTCTCTGCATCTTGCCTTTCACTTTCAACACCAGATATATGGGAGACCTTTCTATATCAGTAAAGAGCGGACAGATACTGCCCAATTGCCCTCCACTGGGGTTGATAATTTACGCTTTCATCAGCCATATATGCGAATGTCTTCTTCCACGCCCTTTGCCAGGACAGACATACCTCGTTTTATTGTGCTTTGCTTTATTGCGCTCTACGGTTATTGTGTTTCTTACAGATTGAAAGTTTGTGGCAACCCCGCATCAAGCACGTCTATCAGCACCATGTTTGCAAAAGCATGTGCTCATTTCCTGTCTCTGTCACATTCTGGCAATTCTCGCAATACTTCAGACTTTCTCATTACTATTATATCTGTTATGGTGATCTGTGATCAGTGATCTTTGATGTTACTATTGTAATTGTTTTGGGGTGCCATGAACCACACCCATAAAAGATGGCAAACTTGATAAATTTTGTGTTCTGACTGCTCCAGTGACTGGCCACCATTCCGTCTCTCTCCCTCTCCTTGGGCCTCCCTATTCCCTGGGACACAACAATATTAAAATTAGGCCAATTAATAACCTTACAATGGCCTCTAAGTGTTGAAGCAAAAGGTAGAGCCGCATGTCTCTAAATTTAGATCAAAAGTTAGAAATGATTAAACTTAGTGAGGAAGGGACACAGAGACAGGCTGGGCGTGGTGGCTCACGCCTATAATCCCAGCACTTTGGGAGGTGGAGACAGGAGGATTGCTTGAGGCCAAGAGTTCAAGACCAGCCTGAGCTACACAGTGAGACCTCCTCTCTACAAAAAAAAAAAAAAAAAAAAAGGAAAAATGAGCTGGGTATGGTGGTGTGTGCCTGTACCCCCAGCTACTTGGGAGGCTGACACAGAAAGAACCCTTAAACCCAGGAATTTGAGCTTACAATGACTTATGATCAGGCCACTGCACTCCAGCTTGGCAGCCTGGGTGACAGTGAGACACCTTGGTGTCTCAAAAAAAAAAAAAAAAAAAAAAATAAAGCCAAGATAGGCTGAAAGCTGGGCCTCTGGTATCAAACAGTAAAGTTTTTTTTTTTTTGAGACAGAGTCTCACTCTGTTGCCCGGGCTGTAGAGTGCCATGGCATCAGCCTAGCTCACAGCAATCTCAAACTCCTGGGCTCAAGCAATCCTTCTACCTCAGCCTCCCGAGTAGCTGGGATTACAGGCATGCACCACCATGCCCGGCTAATTTTTTACATATATTTTTAGTTGTCCAATTAATTTCTTTCTATTTATAGTAGAGACGGGGTCTCGCTCTTTGCTCAGGCTGGTCTTGAACTCCTGACCTTGAGCTATCCACCCGCCTCGGCCTCCCAGAGTGCTAGGATTATAGGCGTGAGCCACCGCGCCCGGCCTACAAACGGTAAAGTTCTTAAAGAAAACTAAAAGTGGTACTCCAGTGAATATACAAATGATAAAAAAGTGAAACAGCCTTATTGCTGATATGGAGAAAGTTTTAGTGGTATGGATAGAAGATTAAACCAGCCACGTTCCCTTAAACCAAGGCCTAATCCACAGCAAGGCCATAAGTCTCTTCAGTTCTATGAAGGCTGAGAGAGGTGAAGAAGTTGCAGAAGAAAAGTTTGAAGCTGGTAGAGGTTGGTTCATGAGGTTTAAGGGAAGAAGCTGTCTCCACAACAGCTTCTTCATGAAAGTGCAAGGTGAAGTGGCTCACACCTATAATGCTAGCACTTTGGGAGGCTGAGACAGGAGGATCACTTGAGGCTAGGAGTTCGATACCAGCCTGAGCAACACAGTGAGACCCCGTCTCTACAAAAAACTAGAAAAATTAGCTGGGCGTGGTGGCACATACCTGTAGTCCTAGCTACTTGGGAGGCTGAGGCAGGAGGATCACTTGAGCCTAGGAATTTAGGGGTGCTGTGAGCTATGCCTAAGCCACTGCACTGTAGCCCAGGCAAAAGAGTGAGACCCTGTCTCAAAAAAAAAAAAAAAAAAAAAGTGCCAGGTGAAGCAGCAAGTGCTAATGGAGAAGCTGCAGTAACTTATTTAGAAGACCTAAATAAGATCATTAGTGAAGGTGGCTGCACTAAACAGATTTTCAATGTAGACAAAACAGCCGTATATTGGAAGATGCCATTTAGGAGTTTCATAGCTAGAGAGAAGTCAAATGCCTGGCTTCAAAGCTTCAAAGGACAGGCTCTCTCATCGAGGCTAATGCAGCTGGTGACTTTCAGTTGAAGTCAGTGCTCATTTACCATTCTGAAAATCCTAGGGCCCTTAAAAATTATGCTAAATCTACTCTGCCTGTGCTCTATAAATGGAACAACAAAGCCCAGAGCACAGCACACCTGTTTACAGCATGCTTTACTTAGTATTTTAAGCCCACTATTGAGACTACTGCTCAGAAAAAGATTCCTTTCAAAATATTACTATTCATTGACAATACACTTGGCCACCCAGTGACAATGCATTTGTACACTCCTTGATGGATATGTACAAGTAGATGAATGTTGTTTTCTTGCCTGTTAACACAACATCCACTTTGCAGTCCATGGATCAAGGGATAATTTTGACTTTCACAGCCTAAGAAATACATTTTATAAGGCTATAGCTGCTGTAGCTAGTGATGCCTCAGACAGATCTGGGTAAAATAATGCAAACCTTCTGGAAAGGATTCACCATTCTAGATGGCCGGGCACAGTGGTTCATGCCTGTAATCCTAGCACTCTGGGAGGCTGAGGCGGGAGGATTGCTTGAGGTCAGGAGTTTGAGACCAGCCTGAGCAAGAGTGTGATCCCATCTCTACTAAAAATAGAAAAAAATTAGCCGAGCATGGTGGCGCATGCCTGTAGTCCCAGCTACTTAGGAGGCTGAGGCAGGAGGATCACTTGAGCCCAGGAGTTTGAGGTGGCTGTGAGCCAGTCTGATGCCAGGGCACCCTAGCCAGGGCAACAAAGCAAGAGTCTGTCTCAAAAAGAAACAAACAAACAAAAAAACCATTCACGATTAATGGGAAGAGGTCAAAATATCAACATTAACAGGAATGTGGATGAAGTTTGATTCCAACCCTCATGGATGACTTTGAGGGGTTCAAGACCTCAGTGGAGGAAGCAACTGCAGATGTGGTGGAAAGAGCAAGAGAACTAGAGTTAGAAGTGGAGCCTAAAGACTTGACTAAATTGCTGCAATCTCATGATAAAGCTTGAACAGAGGAGGAGCTGTTTCTTACGGATCAGCAAAAGAAAGTGGTTTCTTAAGATGGAATCTACTTTCTGGTGAAGATGCTGTGAATATTGTTGAGATGACAACAAAGAATGTAGGATATTACATAAACTTAGTAGATAAAGCAGTGGCAGGGTTTGAGAGGATTCACTCCAATTCTGAAAGAAGTTCCGCTGTGGGTAAAATGCTATCAAACAGCATCACATGCTACAGAGAAATCTTTTGTGAAAGGAAGAGTCAATTGAGGCCACAGACACTCCAGCCTTCGGCAGCCACCTCCCCGATCGGTCGGCAGCCATCAACATTGAGGCAAAACCCTCTACCAGCAAAAACATTACGACTTGCTAAAGGCTCAGATGATTGTTAGCATTTTTTTTAGCAATAAGGTATTTTTAAATTAAATTATATACATTTTTTAGACATAATGTTACTGCACACTTAATAGATTACAGTATAGTGTAAACATGACTTTTACATGCACTAGAAAACAAAAAAATTCATGTGACTCACTTTATTGTGATATTTGCTTTAATTGGGATAGTCTGGAACCAAACCTGCAGTATCTCCAAGGTCTGCCTGTACATTGTTAAAGCCTTTTTGATCTCCACCAACCAGATAGGTAAAAAATGGCATATACATTCCTCTAAGAGTAAAGTTGAGCATCTTTTCATATATTTACTTTAAAATATTTCATATATTTATGGCCATTTAAAAATTTTTATGGCTTCTAGTCCTTTTTATTTTAGAAGAGCTAGAATTGGGAGGGATAATTGTGACTATGGGAGAAAGAACCCTTAATCTAGATCTAGTAACCTGCTTTTCTACTGGTGTAGCAGGGAGAGGGTTTGAGCTTTATCCTGATTCTACCAGCAACACACCCATGACTAAGGATATATTACAGTAGTGTAGAATGAGGATGGGCTTTAGGGTTATGCAGACTTAAATTGGAATCCCATCTTCCTTCTTTGCTTCTTTTCATATTAACTTACTGAAGTTTTACTACATGTTGGGCCCAGTGCAGGATGCTGGAGATTCAAAGATAAATACAACATAGTTCTTGCCATCCAGAAACTCTCAGTATAACAAAGGAGCCAGGCACAGAAACCAGTAAGAGTAATGCAAACTATGTAACAATAATGATGATGAGGATGCTCATCATGATGATGAGACACAGATAATAGCTGGTAGCTCTGCGGATGATAAATTGGCAAAGAACAAGGTAAGACAAGGGGGCAGCTTGCAGGCTTCAGCAGCAATCCGGGCAAGCAGTTCAGTAAGAGTGAAGCAGAGGGATCAGATTCTAGACGTAATGAGGCAAGATAAGTAGGACAGTGATTTTGGTAAGAGCAGGGAGGAAGGACAGACTGCCATGGGTTGAGGACTGACTGAGAGGGGAGGAGAGTTGCTCTTTCTTTGATATGATTGCTCTTGTGGCATATTAGATGATTGTTCATCAGACATCCACTCCCTCCATTCCTCCACATTCCATCTTCTCTGCCCCACTGTTGTGCCTTGCCCATATGACTTGTTTTGTCCTCAAAGCAGGATGGAGTGACTTTCCTACTCCTTGACTTTGGGCTTGGCTGTTGACTTCCTTCAGCCAACAGAACATTAGCAGACACAATGCAAGCAGAGGCTTGAGATGTGCATGCAAGGCTGGCCTTGGTCCCTTGGGCTCCTGCCTTCTACCAGGAAAAGAACATGTCTCTTGTAGTTGCTGGTTCAAGAACAATACAGAACACATGGAGCAGACCTGGACCTAACCCACAGCTTGGGGTCATGCCCATCTGAGCCTGGCCTAGCTCAGCTAAATCTCAGGTGATCCACACATCTGTACACTCAAGAAGTAAATACCCTCCACCTATGGCACTGAGTTTTGAGTAGGTTTGTTATGCAATGTTGTTGTGGCCAGAGATGCTGATACGGTCACCAACAGTGATATCTCTTCTCTAAACTAAATATCCCAATTTCCTGCAATTGTTCATAATATGCCTTCTCCTTTCTCCTTTCTGCTAGATTTCCCTGCAAGGTGTGCCAACTGGAACCAATTAGGAGGCACTTTCCAAAAGAGTCACCCAATTAGAATTCTGCACACATGCGGCCCTCTTCCCTTCAACTCTGTCTCCATTCTAGAGGCAGCCATATGGCAAAGGAAGGAGGAATCTGTCCCTGGAGCCTGGACTAGAATTAAGAGGCTCAGTGAAATTAAAACTCAAGCTCCATGAGTGAATCAGAAGGGAGTGGTTTTCAGCCCCTGGTTAATTCTGGAAACTCGATTTATTCTAAAAACAAAAAGGAGGTCAGGAGACACCTAACATGTCTGCATGGAAACCAGTCATACACCAACTGCCTACAGTTGGAACTCTACAGATGACATTGCTTTACATCTAAAACTACCTAAAGCTAGGAAGATAAAGGGAGATAGGGGAGACCCAGGTTTTGTGGCATCTGAAGCTGAGCACATACAACTTGGAGGGCCCTCTTTAAAAAAAGAAACAAAATTACAAATATAAAATTAGGTTCAAAAGTGAGTATTTATTAGAATGACAAATGATAATAAAACAAATTACAAAATTTTAAAAGTTATGGAAAACCATAAACATTACAAAAATTCTTTGATAACAATTTTAAAATTAATTGTCTGGTACACCTGTAAGTGCTTACTTCCTATGTTTTTAAGGCTGTGGACTGTTTGATTCTTCACATGAACAACAATTCTGAAGTATCACTTTCTATAAAGAAAATAGAAAGAAAATTCAGTCTTTCTTTGACCATTGTTGACCAGAATTTATTATTGAAGTTGCAGAGAAGTTTCTTTCAGCTTCAAAACTCCTTATTAGTATTGTTATGTAAATTTTTAGGATTAATGTAAAATTTCAGGAGACCCCTATTGAGTTTCTTTCATATAGGAGTTGTAAGATTTCAGGGCATTTCAAATTTTCCTGATTACTCTTCGGCTTTATTGACACTTTTACCAGTTTATTATTGATGTTCTAGTTTTAGTGGCATATTATGAATTTTATGTTATCTCTGGCAAAGTCAATATTTTGGAGATGTGTATAATATACAGCTTCCCATAAGAATGCATCCCTTATTAGTAGTATTGCTACAGGTTTATGCCCTGTAAACACAGAAATTTTAATAAATTCTATTTCATATGTCCCATAAAAAGAAAAAATATATGATACATTTATAATTGTATACACTGTATTAAGAAGTATATTCCTGACAGGTGAGAAGCTTCCTTGTGAACAGGCAATAATTAGAACCAAAATTTCCACTTATAATTTTACATAGGTGATGACTAGTTTCTGGATCCATACATTTCAAGCCTTGTTTCTCTTCTATTGCAGGGTGCCACAAAACACATTCATGTCCCCTTACAAGCTCTGGCCATGCACCTTCGTGTCCTGACACCCAGTGAGTTAGCACAGTGGGCAGCAGCAGTACTCCTGAGAGCCATTTCTACACCAGGACAGCAGCAATAACTCTGCACAGAAGGACTGTGAACCATACGAACAGATCCCATTAAACCCGAGTTAAATATATTCCCAACCCAACTTCCCCTGAACCAGATCCCCAAAACACCCAGGGCCACTCCAAAGCCACTCCAGGAGGGGGAAGGGGGAAGTCAGAGTGGAAACAGTGGTCCTAATTGTGATTAAGGTATTTTATCTCTGCAAATTAAAAAAAAATGTGATCATGTAAAAATACTGCTAAGGCCCCTCCCAGGGTCTTGAAAGGAGTCCACGCAAGTAAGGGACCCATACGTTTAAATTCATTAATTTCATAGAAAATCCACTTCTAGAAGGATAAAAATCCTGGTTTTATCTTTTTCTTGGTTTGTTGGGTTTTTTCCGCATTAAATATTTATGAATACTGATTAGGTACTAGACACTAGGAATACAATAGTGCTAAAACGAACACTGTCCCTGCCCTCATGAGCGTATGATTCAGTCAAGGGAAGGACATCAATCAAAAAAGAGCCATACTTTCAGCTGAATGTCACAGGAATGGGGGTTATGTCCACGATGCCTAAACCAAGCCAATTACTGAGATTTGGGGACATGAGAGGGGAAGGCCAGGAATGGAGGAGCCAGTTAGCGGAAGACCCTCCGAAGCAGATCTCCTGTGACCTCGACGTTCTCCTTGGGCCCAGACTGTGCTGCACATCGGCCCAGTCTGCTCTGCACTCGATCTGCTCCTCTGGCTCTTCATGCTCAGAACTGCTGAGTACGTGAGGAAAAGGCTGGCTCAGCAGGGCTTCTTCAGCTGGGGCATCCAGGACCCAAAGTCCAGCCAGGGAAACACTGGACGCTGGTCCAAGGAAGCTGAAGAAGGATCCTAAAGTAAGAGCAGCTAACTACGTCCCACTCTAACTAAAAATAGGGAAGTTCATGAGTTCTCCTAATGAACATGAACTCATGAATTCAGATCTCCCATTTTACCTTGTTGTTCTTTCCTAGGATTCAGATCTCCCATTTTACCTTGTTGTTCTTTCCTATCCTACACAGAGTCAGCCTATTGACCTATCTTTTGTTTTTCAGCTAACCATCTTGAAATAGTCATCTGTACTCATTTTCTCCACTTCTCACTCCCAATTTGCCACCAATCCATAGCAGTCTAGCTTGGCACTGAAGCTGCAGACACCAGTGTTATGGGTGCTGTTGCTGCCCTGTCCATCTCCCGTGTCCTTACTATTAATACTTCAGCGAACACCAGACATCCAGCTGCCAGTGCCTGTGCTTGCTTGCCTGGGGGCTTTCTCTTGCAGCCAAGGTCTGCTTTGCTGCCCAAGCAGCGGGCTGGAAATGTCAGTGAATTAATGCCCTCTAAGAGCAGCCCTCAACCAATGACCTGAAAGAGTTGGCATATAAATACCCCAGGTCCCTCACCTTTCGAGAGGGGTAACCACGAGGTAAGTGTTCTGCACTGACGTCCAGTTTCCCAATGGCATTAAGCTCTAACTGCCTACGATGGCTGCTGGCTTGACTCATCCTTTATTGGCTGCTCCTCTCCCTGTTGCACACCCACCCCATATACCAGTGCTCCTTCATCTTTCAAATAAACTAATCCTTTCTTTTTTTATTTGCAGTGGCCTCATTATAGCTCATTGCAGCCTCAAACTCTTGGGCTCAATGATCCTCCCGCCTCAGTCTCCCAAATAGGTGGGACTACATGCATGTGCCGGCAAGCCTGGATAATTTTTCTACTTTTTGTAGAGATGGGGTCTTGCTATGTTGCTTAGGCTGGTCTTGAACTCCTGACCTCAAGCAATCCTCCTGGCTCAGCCTCCCAAAGTGCTAGGATTACAGGCATGAGTCGCCACACAATTCTGGGAGGAGACTGAGAAGTTGGGAAAAAATGGAAGAGTCAAAGGCAGTGTTGGATAACCCAATAAATACATTCTCAAGGGCACCTGCAAAGCAAAGTGAACCTTCATTTTTTTTTGGAAAAAATTTGAAATTTTAAAAAAAGCAACACCAAAATCATCACCATGGTAAAATTCAGAACTTTACTGAACTTCTTTTACAAGTTAGTATTGTTTTTATTTTAAATTACATAAGGGAACATTTTCTTTCTTTGTGCTCAGGGAGATTAAAGGTCTGGCTTTGGTCGAGGAAGTTGATGAGATTAAAGCACAGCTACAACAGGAGCGAGAGAGACAGAGGGACCTGGAAGGACAGAGGCTGTCAATCAAGAGTAGATGCTCTCTTAACTAACCTCTTCTTTTTTAAAAAATTTAAAAAAAAAAAAAAGACCCACAGCAAGGCAGAATTAACTGACCTCTTCTTCACTGATGTACCGGGTTAACTAGAACTTTCCATCCCCCCTGTAACACATATTAGTTAATGGTCACAGCACCCTGAATGTTCCTGGCCGGTGGGCCACTCTCTTGCACGCCTTCTACTTCTGCCAGTTGAGTGTAAGTCATTGTGCTTGTTCCAAATTTGTTTATTCCCGTGGTAGTAGTTACTGCATTTACATAATTTAATTCAATATTATGTAAAGCAATGGTGCAAAAAGAAAGAGAATTATTGTTTCTGAGAATACTTAATCAAATGCTTTGGAAAGATTTAATAAAGGCAAATCTCTTTTTAAAATGCTATTGAATTGGGTATGGGTGAGATGACTGGAAGTTAACCTTTATTGAATGTTTACTATGTGTCAGGCACCACATTAAGCCTTCATATAAAATATCTATTTGATCTTCACATTAACGCTCTGAAATGGGTACCGAGGAAACTGAGGCACAAAGAAGCTAAGCACTTTACCTAAGTTAGGACATGATCCATCTAGGATTTGAACCCAGGCAGTCTGGCTTGAGAGACTGTGCTTTAACCATTGTGCTATTATGTAAAAAACTGAAAAAAATCCTAACAATGGAGCCTGTGCTGAGGTTATTTCACAATAATATTTAGATTTCTTGTTGTATTTTAAAGAAGCCACAGCTGAAATCCATAGATAATCCAATATGGGTGTGGTTATTCAAGAATCAAGGATTCCACACTTAGGAAAAGGCCTTGGCCCTCTAGCCGTAAGATTAGCAAGTGGTTGTGCACTTATATGTTCTAAGTCAGAATAAAATGTCAAAAGTATATATATAGTACTTTTTGTGATTTACCACTTTAATTGACTTTGATTGATCAACCTAGTGCAATGCTGAACGAGTAAGACTTTCTGTTTTAGAATTTAAAGTTTCAGAGATGGAGGCCAGGATTGGTAGTTCACACCTGCAATCCTAGCACTTTGGGAGGCTGAGGCAGGAGGATCACTTGAGGCCAGGAGTTTGAGACCAGCCTGAGCAACATGTGAGGCCTCGTCTCTACAAAAAAATAGAAAAATTACCTGGCTTTGGTGGCACACACCTGTAGTCCCAGCTACTGCGGAGGCTGAGGCAGGAAGATTACTTGAGCCCAGGAGTTTGAGGTTGCAGTGAGCTATGATGATGCCACTGCACTATAATGTGGGCAACAGAGCGAGACTCTGTCTCCAGAAAGAAAAAAGAAACAATATAAAATTTCAGAAATGGAACAGTCATAGATGAAGAATCAGTTATCTTTCCAAAACACAGATATGAATATAACATTCCCTTGTTTAAAAACCTTTGATTTCCACTACCTACTCCCACTCCCAACCAGGAAAAGGATGCAAAGTTGTGAGTGGGACCCATCCACCTTTACAGTCTCATTGTGAAGGAGCCAGTCCCTCTTGCCATATTTCTAGTTATATTTCCAGGCATCTGCCAATCACTTCACACCCATTCAAGCTTCTGTATCTCTGCACGTGTCATTTTCTCTGCCTGGAATTCTCTTTATTTCTGTGTCCAATGGGAGAAATCTTACTCATATTTTTTTTTCATTCATTTATTCAACAAATAATTCTGGGCATCTATTTTTGTGAACAATGAACTAATATATATAATATATACTGATATGTCTCTATTGAAATGTTATGGTAAGCTGTTATTTTCCTTCAAAGCATTCATCACAATTTACTATTTTCTATATATTTTTTGTGTTCACCTGTTTAGTGATGGGGGAAGGAGGAGAGGCGAAGAGGAGAGGGGAGAGGAGGGTAGGCACAGGTTGTCAGGGGAGTCTATGCAGCTGGCAGGGAAAGCGAAACGGGTGGGGACACTCTGAGGAATGAACACCAGAGCTGCCACCGAAGGCTCAGCCGGGCACGGTGGGTGGGAGGCAGGGACGGGCAGGGGCGAAGTGAGGTGTGTGGGGACCTTTGTTATAGATTAAGGGAATGGCAGGTGCCAAGACCCTGAGGCAGAAGGAGGGATGCCATGTTTGAGAGACTGAAAGAAGCCCAGTGTGGCGGGACTGCAGAGTGTCCCGCTCCAGCTGGAGACAGGATGGGGATGTGGCCAGAGAGGGAGTGGGGCCAGCCCCTGCAGGGCTCTGCAGGCCACACTAATACAACTTTGGTCTTCACCGGGAAAGCAAGACGAAGCCATTGGTGAGACTTAAGCAAGGGAATAACGTGTTCAGGTTTGTGAGTTTAAACAAATCTTCTGGCTGGATTGCAGGGAACAGATGGGAAGTATGGCGAGTGTCGCTCCTCTCTTAAGCCTTCCTTGACCCCAGCCAGAGCTAAAGCTTTCTCTCATGCTCCCACCAAAATTTAGGAAGCTTCTGGAGGGCAGGGACTTGGTCTGTTTTGTTCACTGCTGTATCCTCAGTGCCTAGAGCAGCTCTCTGCACTTAGTAGCTTCCTAATAAATGTTACTTAAATACTGTACCTTTTTAATGTCATTTCTCACACCACCCTGTAATTATTTTCTGATACAGTGTCTCAACTCCAAGGGCTTTCCGTACTCCGAGAGCTGAATGACAGTTAATGCAAAGTTAAAGCTGTGAAGTCCCGCCACCAGATGTTTTTCCTTCTACAACACGCAGTGACCTTCCCGCATTAGAGGAGCACTGGAGCCTTGGTAAGCAAATAATTCCACAAACTCTGCAGTGGAAAGGAACTTCATTCTCTGCTAAATTAAACACCTCCAGAGACTAATGGTAATTGTCTTGGCTTGGATTACCCAATAGCCTCTATGTGTTCTTTCCCCTGAAGGTCTTAGGGCCTTTCTCCAAACCAAGAGAATCTTTATTCTGGGTATATAACACTCCATCAATATTTTCAAAAGATCTCAAGGCTAGAAAGTTTCTTCAGGGTCATTTAGTGTATCACTCACCCCCACCCCGAAGCTTAGCGCCCCCCCCCCCGCCCCAGTAACGGTCCTCATCACTTGGCTATCTGGCCTCAAGGTGTTCCAAGATAAGCTCAAGTGTCAACCAGGGACAGGTGGCAGTTGCTAGAGCCAGAGAACTCAGAAAGCCCTTGATCTTCACTGGGTGTCCATGTTTATTACAAAAAAATTATGCTACATTTATACAGTTATTCATAAGTTTTCTGATTTGCTGATTCTCTGTCTCCATCATCAACCCCTCTCCTTGCTCCAAAGCATTAAATTAGTTTTCATGGTTCTTTTCTCTCTCTACTCATCTTTCCATATTGTTTTCAATGTTTTCACTGACTCCAGTTCATGCATTTGTAGTGCTAACAAATCTGTTTCTTGCTACCTACTTAATATATAAGCTCCTTAATTAATTAATCAATCAATCAAATATTTATTTAATTCCTACCACGCTTTTTCATCCCACAAATTTCCCTTTCCTCTGAGAGCACCACAAGCCCCTAGGAATCTGGCAGCAAGACTCTGACTGCAATCTCACTGCCATACCCCATTCCCAGCTGCTCTCCCTTTCCCAAACCCCACTCCCATCACAACCTCACCGGAATCAGATGATTCCTCTTTTCCAAAGTCCACAATGGCTCATCTCTCTACTTAAAATTGAACCTTGGAACCATAGGCTTTCAGAATCTGGGGTAGGGGTTCCTGGCCCAGCTCCCTGACACCACTGCCCTTGAGGCCCTGTGCTCTCGCAGACCACCCTGACATCATGACATTCAATCAAGGTGTTACAGGGCAGCGCTCACCACTCCCCTTCTGTGCATCATTGTATTTTCATTTCTTTTCTTCCTCTTCTTTGGCTCTCCTTTTTTCTGCTTCTCATTTTTCTCACCTCCCTCCTATGAACCCCCCGCCCCCGGTCTCACTTGGGAAAACTTTTGAATATCATCTTGCTCAATCATTTCCCAGGTCCTGTCACTGAGATGTCCTCCCTGGCATTTTGTTCTCCAGGCACCGTGATGTGCCCTATGCCCTCACTAAGACGTATCACAGCGAAGAGTTCAAACTCACATTCTAAAAAAAGAGAGATCTGACAGAAGCAAAGGAAAGCACAAAACTGACAGAAATCCAGTCAACAGAGAATTACAGGAAAACAATTTGGCAACTTCTTATAAAGTCAAACATATACTTACCATATAACCCAGCAATCCCACTCCTAGGTCTTCACGCAAGAAAAATGAAAACTTATGTTCACACCAGGGCTTGTTCACAAATGTTTATAGCAGCTTTATTCATAATTGCCCCAAACTGGAAACAACCTAAATGTCCTTCAACTGCTGAATGTATAAATAAACTGTGGTACATCCGTATAAGGCAATATTATTCAGAAATAAAAAGGAATAAATTACTAAAACAGGAAAGGAGATGCCAGGAGCTGGGGATCAGGGGACGGGTTGACTACAAAGGTGAACTAGGGATTTTTTTTCTTTTTTTTCTCTTTATTCACCACTATACTAATGAGAGGGAATGAGGGAGTTTTTGAGGGTGGTGGAACACTTCTATATCCTGATTGTGATGGTAACATAACTGTATGCATTTGTCAAAACTCACAGATGTACAGTATAAAAGGTAAATTTTACTATATGCAAATTAAACCTCAATAAATCTGACTTAAAAAAATAACCCCGATGATGCCACTGCACTCTACCTGGGGTGACAGAGCAAAACTCTGTCTCAAAAACAAAATAAAGCCCACCAAAATAAAAGAAATGAATTAATAAACACAGATTTACAAACAAACACAAAACAATAAACTTGATCAATCATACCTCAAGATGTTCTTTAAAACATACCAAACACACACACACACAAAAAAAAACATACCAAACACAGCAATAAAATAGACAAACCTTTGGCAAAGCCACATGAGAAAAAAAGAGAAAATGCATAGGTGAACAATATGAAAATAAAAGAGGGTTTAATTTTCAATATAAAGAATATCTAAAAATGGTAATGTAAGCATAATTTCTTAAAAAAATGAAAATCTACATGATATTACGTAATCTTCTTCCTAAATATAAATTTACAAATTGACCCAAGAACAGACATAAAATCTGAGTAGACCATTAACTGTAAGGGAAATGATAAGCAAAGACATACCATTCAAAAAACCATCAGTTCCAAATAATTTACAGATAAGTTCTACCTTTAAGATGTAAATAATTTCTATGTTATTTATATGAGTACATAGGAAGAATGGAAAACTCATTCTGCTAAACCAGCAGTTCTCAAAGTGTGATCTAGAAATTCCTGAGGATCCCTGAGACTTTTCTGGGAATCCACAAGGCCAAAATTATTTTGAAAATACACTTAGATGTTTTGACTTTTTCATTCTCATTCTCTCACACATGCATACAGTGGAGTTTTCCAGAGGCTAATGGAATGCCATATGATGATGTCATTGCTCTGGCAACCAATGAAATGCATGCTTGTATATTCTTGTGTTCTAAAATTTTCTCCATTTGAATTTCCAATATTGATGGGTAACTCACATAAGCAAATTTCTTTGAGGATCCTCAATTAACATTTAAGATGACAAATGAGTCCTGAGACCAAAAAATTTGAGAACGATTTTACTAAACTAATATTGCTCCAATGTGAAAAACAGACAAAGATAGCACAAATGAATAAAACTTTTGGCTTACTTAAGAACATAAATGCAAATATCTTAGACTTAATTGCTCTTAAAAGAACAATTTTCATGACTAGATAAGATTTATCCAGAAATGCAAGGGATGGTTCTATATTTAGAAATCCATTAATATAATCCATTACATTAATAGATTAAAGGAGAAAAACTTCATGATCGCTACAGAAAGATACTTTAAAAAGTGATAAATTTTTATATCCATTCCTGATTTTAAAAAGCAAGCAAATTAAAAAAACACAAAAATTTAAAAACTCTTAGCAAACCAGGAATAGAGGAAAATGTCTTTAATTTGATATTCACCATTCCAATTAAAGTCAGGAAGAAGATAAAGATGCCTACTTTTGTTGCTGTCATTGCAACTACTAAACATGGCACTAGAGGTGCTAGCTAGTGCAATAAGACAAGAAAAAGAAATAAGAGTTATTACAAAGGAAGATATAAAACCCATCACTATAAGTGATTGGATTTTCAACTTAGAAGATCCAAGAATTAACTATAAAAATTCAAAACTAACACTAGAGTTTAGTAAAGTCTTGCTAAAAGATCAACAAATGCTTTTCCTATATACGAACAATAACCAAATAGAAAAATGTAATGGAAAATGTCATACAACAGCAAGCAAATTATAAAATACATGTGACTAAACTCACCAATGTGTCCTGGATTTATATGAAGAAACTGTAAACTTTATTGAAAGACATTAAAAGAAGATAAAAATAAACAAGAACTATATCGTGTTCCTGGATGAGATTCAAATTAAATTATAAATTTAATGAAATTCCAATCAAAATACTTATAACATATTTTATGGAACTAGGCAAATTTATTCTAAAGTTCACCTTGGAGAGGAAATGTACAAAAGCAGTTAAGATAATTACTAGAGGAAAAAAAGACCAAAAAAAGAAGATAATAAAAATGTAGAATATACAGTTTTTGGCCCCATAAGGTATACAAAATTCTATAGTGCTACAATAATTGAAACAGCGTGACGTTTGCACAAAAATGGACCAAAAAAAAAAAAAAAATCAAGGGAGTAGAATAGTGATTAGAAGCAGACTCCTGTACAACCTGACATTTCAAATCAGTAGGAAAAGGATGACGGACTATTTAATAGCATTGGGATGACTGGAAATTCTCTTTTAAAAAGTGATAAATCTAATTCATACTGTAGATAAAAATACATTTTAATTGTATTAAAAATCAAACTTGGAAAATAAAGCTATCAAAGTATTGAAAGGAAAATAATAAATATCTTCTGGGGAGTAGGAATACCCTTCCTAAGCAAAACACAAACTCCAGAAGTCATAATAGAAAAGACTGAGCAACTTTATTACATAAGAATTAAAACCTTCTGTATGATGTAAAACAACATAAAGACCAGCACTCGATTGGGAAAAAATATTTGCAACACATATAACAGAGAAAGAATTAATATCATAATGCAATGGACAGAATCTTCAAATCAAAAGGAGTAAGACAAACAATCTAATAAAGAAATAGGCAAATATAAATAGGCAATTCACAGAAGAAATACAAATAATCGAATATATGAAAGCATGCTCCATTTCACTAGTAACCACAGAAATACAAATCTATAAAATAATATAGCATTTTTTTACTCATGAGATTTGCAAAAATTAAAGGACTGATAATATCCAGTGTTGATGAGATAAGTAATGATTATTCTCATTCTATAAATGAATATTCTCATTCATCATTAGATAGGAGTGCAAATGAGTACAGTTTTTTTTAAGGGTAATTTAGCACAGACTAAATAAAATACTTTATTTAACCCAGGACTTCTACTTCTAGAAACTTGCAGAAATAGTGTCAAATGTCTATAAAATCATATGTGCAAAAAGTTCACTGCAGCATTGACTGCAGTAGTGAAAAACTAGAAGTAAACTACAAGGCTTCCAACAGGGAAATAACTAACTAGATCATGGCAGTTCCAAAATATGGCAAACCATTTAGGAATTAAAAGAATAAGGTAATCCTATTGTGTACTGACGTGGAAAAATTTTAAAGATTGTCTGGGTGCGGTGGCTCATGCCTGTAATCCTAGCACTCCGGGAAGCCGAGGCAGGAGGATCACTTGAGCTCAGGAGTTCAAGACCAGCTTGAGCAAGAGCGAGACCCCATCTCTGCTAAAAATAGTAAAAATTAGCCGGGCATGGTGGCACATGCCTGTAGTCCCAGCTACTCAAGAGGCTGAGGCAGGAGGACCGCTTGAGCCCAGGAGCTTGAAGTTGCTGTGAGCTAGGCTGATGTCACGGCACTCTCGCCAGGGCAACGAAGTGAGACAGTGTCTCAATCAATCAATCAATCAATAAATAAATAAATAAAATATTGTTAAGTGAAAAAAGCAAAAAGTATGTTTATGGTATAATCCCATTTGTATAAAACTATATTTCTATCTATATA
>CAUYRT010068168.1:0-63872 GCA_963574885.1 Lepilemur ruficaudatus | reverse complement strand
AAATTAATTCAACATAATTTTGAAATATATTTCTATATGTCTTGTGACTATACTGTTCCTGCATCATCTGAGAAAGGAACAGGAAAAAATGAATAACCCAGTTTTTATAGGTTTACTGTTAATATAAGAAATAAAATGAATGAAATGTAAGCTTTGGAACAAAACAATCTTTAGAATTCAAAAAATATTTTCTGAACACCAAGCATGTGAAAATTCATCATTGTTTTGTGGGAAGAGAAGAATGCGTTATATGACTTAAGGTTTATTACAGGTTTTTGAGATGGCAGCAGAGTATAGAAAATTCCATAATATTTTTTCTTTTTTGAGTGGAAGGCAGCTGGGCAGGACAAGTCTTCCCTAAGAGCTATGGGTACCAGAAACTTAGATGAGATTATGTTTAATAAATAATTAAAGGAATGGTTAATAGAAAATAGTAACCTTGACAAAGCTTCTAGAGTATGCCAGCTTTTCCATATACAAGTGACAGATTTGAATTACTCCTTGTATGTTTCTTAACTGGCATCATAAGAATATAATTTGCAGTTGACACACATCTGAGCTGTATGTAGTTTAAAAATTTGACAACTAATTCTCAGAAAATATTCAGAGCAAGCATGATATTGTGGGGTCCAAACACTTATATTAAAGGTGAAAGATATTATGCTATACGTGTGTAGGGACATTACTAAACATATCTTGGATGAAAATCTTCCCTTTTGCTCAATATTTGTCCCTGTCCCTGTGTCATCTTTTCTACCCTCGACAATGCTCCTGCTCTCTGTCTCATAAGATTTGGGAAGAGGGATAATTAAACGTTAATTTCATGTCATTTGGAGCAACCAGATATAGGAAGTAGAGGTAATAGATGTTGGATTTTATGATGATATTTTGGTCCTCAGGCCAGGCTATTCTCCAGGGCATCTTTTGACCTGATAGCAGGAGTTGTGGGTTTCAGGTACATAGAGTGAGGAAATCAAGGTGGATAGGTTATATCACTTTTTAATTTGGGGTTGTGGGGGAAAAGCAGCTTGGAACAACCTGTTTTCTTTTGCACAGAGAGTGGTAAATTGTGCATAGAAATAAAGTGAGTGTAGAGTTTCTCCTAAACATAGAAGTCTGTTATAACTGATTTAGAGAGTTTGGGTAGATTAAGAGAGACTCCTTAACAACGCTTCTCCTTGTGTCCTCTGCAGGACAATACAGAGGTGCAGAAGGAGCCACCTGATACTCTGTATTCAACCTTCATCTCTCCTCCACCTTTTCTTCATTGCTTTTCTTTTAGCTTTTCTCTGTCACCTCCAACACCCATACATTGCCTATTTAATATTTTGGGGGTATGGGGGGCAACATAGCCATTCTAAAGTTGGCCAATCCTGCTGTAGTAGTTATTATATTATTACAGGTAATGTGCTATATTATTGGGACTGTTTTGTCTCTGGACTATTGTAGCCCATTTTTGTGTCTGATTCCTTTGAGAATCTGATGAAAAGTGTTAAAATTTCTCTGGAAAAAAAAATGAATGTAGGAATGTAGAGTCATACACATAGAAATCCCCCAAAATGTGCATCAATACCAAGAAGTCATGAGATATGTCACGGCTCTCCTTGTATCACTTAAAGGCCGAAGATTCATGTAAAACAACAAGAAATTCTTAAAAAGATCCTTTTATGAGAGTACCAGCCCCAGTGTATTTCATGGCAGTGTCTTGCTGTGCGGAGTGCAACATGTATGACTCCAGGGTGTGGGGCTGATCCACTAAGTTATTTAAAATGCCTCTCAGACTGTTTTTTAAAGAGGAGCATATTTGTCATAAAATATGACAAAAAAAATTGTCATTTTTTTAAAGAGGACATATTTTTAAAGAGGAGCATATTTTTAAAGAGGAGCATATTTTTGAAGAGGAGCATATTTTTTAAAGAGGAGCATAACAGATAGAAAGTCCCAGTAAATTCATGATGTGAATGTCTTTTTGCTATCAGAATAGTACTAAATTAATCTGGTAAATATTACCAACATTTTTAGAGGTAAGAGAGAAAGTTCAATTCAAAAAACACTAAGAACTTACGTTATACAAACACTGGATTTGGTACAGTGGAGAATAATATCCCCAAACACATAGCTTGCCAATAATCTTATTCCAAGAAGGAAGCTAAAGAAAGCACACACATAAATACATTTAAGCAAATATATGTAATAAGATACGAAAAATCGTAAGTAGAGCCCTTAGAGAGCAGCATAGATAATTTATTTTACCACAGTCATGAAAGGGTGCTTAGAAGAAGTTTCTCCACAGTTGGGACTTGAAGTTGGAAGATTTTTGAAGTAACTGTTTATTAGTATAAGTCAAGTATGTGATATCACAAGATCATTTCAAGGTAGCAGTAGATTATTTAGAGGCTGTGTTTCATTTTCCTCTTTTAAACCTAGAATATATGGGAGAAATTTTGCAAAGAAGTGGAGCATATTATGTATTCATCAATGTATGTCAATATAAATATGTAATGTATAAACTATGTGTAAATAAGACATTATGTAAGGGGTTGTGGTGTTTTGTTTTGTTTTGTTTTGTTTTTGACTTGGCAAGATTTATTTGGAAGATGACAGAGTCCATCCCACCCAGGGTCCTTAAATGGACTGGAGGGAAAGGGGTGGGTTTCAGTGGGCTTTCTTGCTGTGCTGGATATTCTTGGGGAAAGCCTGCAGACCCAGCCAGAGCTGCAGCAGGATGACAGCATGGCATACGTGCAGGGCAGCAGAGCTGCAGGATGTGGATGGATATGTATTACAGGAGAGCTTGATGAGCCCCAGCACCAGCCATCTGAGCAGGTGTGTGAGCCAGCACGCAGGCATGGCCCAGAGGAGGTAGGGCAGTGTGTGGGAATACCAGACATAGAACTGATAGTGACGGGACCGACTGAAGCACATGCCAATGAAGTTGGAGGTGAAGAGGGTAGAAAAAATCTGGTTGGATGTAAGTGGGTGGGATGGAACCTTCCTTTTGGAGGGATCCTTCAGCAGTGACAGGATACTTTATATCATTGAAATCCAAGGGCAGGGCAGCCAGATATAACCTAAAGGTTTAGTGATACACCATGAAAAACATGGGCCCTAATATTATTGAAAATGAAAACAAATGAAGTTAGTATTAGAATAGACCCATACATCTTAACGTTACATTTATTGAATTGGCAAAATTAATCAGAATCATGCTACAGCTAAGGGATTGGGTTTGAGAATGCTATAGGAAAGCATCATATTTACAAGTGTGTCTGAGTCTCATAATAACCCTATGAAGTGGTCATTAAAATTCAGAATAGAATGTGTCTGATGAGGAACATTTAACTTTGCTGAAAATATTCCATAACAGCACATAGCGCACCATAAATTAATTCCTTTATTTTTTGCAGATAAACCATTTCATACTTGCCCCTTCTCCTCATTCATGAAACCATGCAACTGAGCAATAATAATGTGACTGAGTTCATTCTGATTGGGTTGACTCAGGATCCTTTTTGGAAGAAAATAGTGTTTGTTACTTTCTTGTTTTTATATTTGGGGACATTGTTGGGTAACTTGCTGATTGTTACTACCATCAAAAGCAGCCGGGCACTTGCAAGCCCAATGTACTTCTTCCTTTTCTACTTAGCGTTATCTGATGCCTGCTTGTCCACTTCAACAGCCCCTAGAATGATTGTCGATGCTCTTTTGAAGAAGGCCACTATCTCTTTCAGTGAGTGTATTATTCAAGTCTTTACAACCCATTTCTTTGGCTGCCTGGAGATCTTCATCCTCATCCTCATGGCCGTTGACCGCTATGTGGCCATCTGTAAGCCCCTGCACTACACGACCATCATGAGCCACCATGTCTGCAGTGTGTTGGTGGCCATTGCCTGGGTGGGGTCCTGTGTGCATTCTTTAGCTCAGATTTTTCTTGCCTTGAGTTTGCCTTTCTGTGGTCCCAATGTCATTGATCACTATTTCTGTGACTTGCAGCCTTTGTTGAAACTCGCCTGTGCAGACACCTACGTGATCAACCTACTCTTGGTTTCCAATAGCGGGGCCATTTGTACAGTGAGTTTTGTCATGGTGATGTTCTCCTATGTTTTCATCTTGCGTTCTCTGAGAACCCACAGTACTGAAGGGAGGAAGAAAGCCCTCTCCACCTGCATCTCCCACATTATTGTGGTCGTCTTATTCTTTGTACCTTGTATATTTATATACACACGTCCTGCAACTACCTTCTCTGTGGATAAGATGATAGCTGTGTTTTATACACTTGGAACACCTTTGCTCAACCCTGTGATTTATACATTGAGGAATGCAGAAGTGAAAAACGCCATGAGGAAGCTGTGGAGCAAGAAATTGATCTCAGATGACAAAAGATGAATGAAGGTTTTAAATCTTTCTTTATAGTCTGGAGTGGCCTAGATAGATGATGCAAATGGAGAATGTTATGTTCTTATTTTTGATTTAATATAATTCTGTCTTAGGGTGTGAGTGTTAGTTCCTTTAGGAAAACAGACAATGTGAACACAAACACTGACTGATGTTGAGCCATTTTCATGCAGAGGAAGAGACAGGTGGAAGTACAAAGAGACACAAAGACCATCGCCTACACCGTTGTTCACGGCTGTGTCTCTGGCTCTCTTGCCTGTCTCACATCACTTGTGGTTTCGGTCTCTTGTTTTTTATGTTCTTCTCCATGTTGCCTTCTGGAAGTCCCTGCTAGTAGTTACCCGTCTATATGCCCAATGTTTATATCCATAGCCTGACAGATTTTTCTTTTTTAAAACTGTTTCCTTTTTTAGGCGTTTTGGTTTCACATATCTGATGATCAATCTAGTTGTTCTTCCTGACCCAGCAAAAAGTACCAGATTTAAATAATTGCAGAAGATTCATGTTATAAGGGACAAGGTAATCTCCCTTTCAGTTCTTGGGGTTATACACTGAAATCTTACCATATGTTTATCTACATCATTCTAGAATAGGGATGGAACACAGAGAAAATTCACCCTTCTGAAAGGGTTCATGATCTTAGGAAGGATCTCACTGTTTGGATTTTAGTTATGCAGCTATTGTTTTTGTAAAATCTATGTTTCACTCCTAATTTGATTCCTTCTAATTTGGGGGCAATATTAAGGTTTCTCTTGAATTGTAATAATTATTATAATTTGTTTAATGAGGCCTACTATGTTTGAAGCGTAGATAATTCAAATTAAGGTAGAGACATTTATGTGGGCTGGAAATAAAAAGTGCAAACAGTTGAGGGAGGGAATTTGAAAATGTTAACATATTAAAAGAAGAATGTGATAACCAAGAGTAACATTTTTAGGCTTTAAAACAGAAATAGTTGCATCACAGATATAACTTACTAAAGTTAGTTTTCAACAGAATCCAGAAGGGAGTAACTTAAACAGAAATGATGGAGATGTTTGGATGGAGAAAGTATATTTCTACAGTGGAGACGGCTATCACATTTTATATTTACTTGTCTAGTCCCTGCTAAGATCAAATGTATTATGGTAGATATTGATGGAGTCTCAATCACAGCTCCTCTACCTGAGTACTTTACATCTACCATAGTCACAGAAATTTTGGCACTGGGTAAAAACACACTTCTTGATCCTCATAGATGGGGAGGATACAATCAGTTCACATTTACACAGCAGGTACAGAAGGTGCTGAGTGACTCAAGAAAACCAAAAGACTTTCCACCTCAGTTACCCACTGTGAACTGGCTGTGATAGGATTCAACACGTCTTGCATTTGGAGGGTGCAGCAGCCTGAACTGGTAAGAGCTGGCTCTGAGCAGGGCAGAAGGTCAGAGTAATTCATGAACAAATGGATGATTCTGATTCTCATATCACTCAGCGCTGTTAAATCCATGCTTTTCCCTCAAGTCGCAAGAATAACTCCTTATGGGTACTCTATGATCAACTGACACAGAAGGAAAGGATCTTGGTCTAGTTTTCAGACAAAGCACCAAAACACATTGGCATCAATATGAAAGACACAGCTGCCTGTTGTGGCCTGACTCACCGATGGTCTCAAAGTTAAGTAATGTAGGGAGTTTATGCTTGTGGACAAATTCCTGAATAATACTCTTATTTTCCACTGTATGTAGGGGAAAAGGTGTCCTGGATTATGGGCACACATTGACTCAAAGGCAGTGATGAATTTATGGGTTGTTGATCAAGTGTCTGGAAGGTAAAAAAAGCTGGACAAATTTGTCTGGAGTTATGTTTATAGATCTATTAAAGTGAGTAGTAACTAAAGCATCTACAAGAGAGTAGGCTTTGCATTTTCAGATGATCAGCATGACACTTCTGGATGTCCAACTTGCCCATAAAAGATTCCTTGTCCGAGCCCTCAATACAACATTAATCCTTGGGAAAAAAGTCATCCATCTGATACCAGGTTAATCATATCAGACCTCTTCCACCGTGATGGTGGCAGCAAGGTGTTCTTATGAGAAATGATACACACTACAGTTTGTCATCCATCTCCGCAGTGCCTGGACCAATATTTGATGGCTTGAAGACTGACTGAAATATTGACATAATATCCCTTAAATATTTCCAAGGACATTATACCTATTTGTGGGAAAAGGTGTGAAAATATTCTCATGATCTCAGAATGAGGAACTGATTTTCCCAAGTAACTTATCCACAGGTATCCATCTGATAGGAGAGGGGAAGGCCTGTTAACAGACCAATTAAGGGATTAGGTAGAAGCCATCTCTGTGAGGAGCTGGGATGCTGCACTTCAGATTCAGTACATGCGTTATACAATGAACTTATGTGTGATATACGGTTTGAGGTCCCTACTTGCCTGACATACATCATGTGAGACCTAAGGGAGGAAAGTAGAATGTTCCCTCTTGTTAACCCTCCCAGGAACTTGCCTGTAGCGTCTTCAGTTTCAGAAGTTTGGAGTTATTGATTGCTAGAGAGAAAGGTAACCTGCCAGGGACACACTAGAAACCCCAATTCTGGACTCCTTATGCAAGTGAACCAGCAGGCAATAAAGAATTACTGTTCTGGCTGGGGTACTTGATTCTGATTATTGTGAGTAGCTAGGCTGCTACTGTAGATTATGGCAGAGATGACAACATCCAGAACACAGAGAATTCAGTGGAATATGGCTTGGCTCTTGCACACCCCATGCTAACTCTAACTGGACAATTGCTGCAACTACAGTTCACTAAGAACAAGGCAACTGGCACCAAACTCTTGTAGCAAAGTTTCAGTCACCCCAGAAGGCAAACAGCCCAACTCAACTAAAGTGCTGGCCAAGGATGAGAGAAATCTAGAATGGGTGGTGGAAGACAAAGACGTTCTCTATCAGTTATCATTCTGGGAATTGTTGTAACAATAAGGAGTGTATTTCAGTTCTGTGTCCTTCTTCAGGTCCAGTTTGGAAAATATGAATGGTCATATAATTTTGAAACTTAATAGCAAAACAACTTCTAGGGATTGATTTGTTTATTTCTCTGACCCTTAGATTTTTCATCTTGAAAATTTAACTTTTCAATAGAAATATCAAACTGTGTTATTTTGGTGAGACACGAGTATGATAACAACAAAAAAGTCTTTGGACACAGTAGACACTGCTTGTTTCTAAAATGAAGGGATAATTAGAATTTATGGTTTCTCTTTTAGTCCAATCTTTTTTTTTTAATTTCAGAATATTATGGAGGTACAAACATTTTGTTTACATATAATGGTGATCACTCCAAAATTATTGGGTGGATATGATGTTTCAAAAATTTTTAATTATTTTACTTTATTTTCCCAATTTCAATTTGACTACTACTACTTTTGAAAGAAAGAAAACATTCCATTTTTTCTTCTCCTATATAGCTTCTTCTTATTCTATTTTCCAAACTTGATTTATTTACTTGTATTTTAGCTTATTCCTTTCTTTTTAAAATTCCCATTTTTAATTATTCATCTGAAATGCAAATCAACATAAAAGCCTGTATAGGCTCTGTGTGTGTGTGTACCTATGTGTCTTGGTGTTATGGAGAAGATGATTAGATAAGTTTTTGAAGGAATCATTATATTCCCATTGTCTTTTAAATATATGGCCCTCCTCAAGCATGACATGTCAATTTTGGGACACAAGAGCAAACACTGGGATCATTATGCCCCAGTAAACCAAAAGAATTGAGTACATGTAAAAACTCATGCTATTTTACTGAATTTATTTTAAACTTATTTGACAGGAGGACATGGATGAAATTGGTAATACTTTCTCATTAAATAATAAGTACAGATTAAAGATGAAATCAATCTGGCAGCAGTACTAAAGATGCGGTACCCATTATTACACTGAAATCAGTGAACATTAAAAGTTCATGACGTAACTCATGAGATTCACATCTAAGGTGCAGCTGTTAATCTGCTTTGCTCACTCTGGGCATGAAAATTCCATTTCAATTTTAACTCATGAATTTAAACATCTCCTTTATTAGGACAGGACAAATAGAGAGAAGGTGACTTCCTGAAGCAGTTCCCCCTGTCCCCGCTAACTAGAGACAAATATCCTGAGTATTTTCTGAATTCTCCTGGTAATTTTATTTATTTCATTGACATTATACAACTTTGAATAAAATAGATCACACTGTTTTTAGCTTCAAACCATGTAGTTTATTTATTGATGTTTACAAGTTTGAACAGTTGTGATTATATAAATGTCTTTTTTCCTATCAAACTAGAGCGCAAAGTTGAGATGTATTGTTCACAATCAACAATGCCAAAATCGAGCTTTCAGGGAAAGAGTCAGATTAAAGATTTCAGGAAAGCTACCAGTCTCTGGTCAGAAGTACAGAAAAAAAAAAAAGTGAGACAGTTAGATGCATTAGATCAGTGCAAAGGGGTGGTCAGGCTTGTACCTTAGAAAGAGCATGGCTGGGAAGGAGGAGACTCTGAAGAGGAAATACTATTGGTCCATAATTATCTGAATTAATCTACACTTTATTTAGCTGTGACACAAAAGACTGGATGCCTTGGCATTCAGAATGCCTGTTAACTGGAAAAACTAGGAACCCACAAACTTATATATGATAGTATGTTATTTCCACAGTATTCAGGCACTATTGTCTTTGATATCTGTACTTACTCGGTCAAATCATGACTGGACAACTAATCAGGTCAAGCCCTCAATTCATTCTTTGCTCTCTGAAATAATTTTGATGTGCCATAACTTTTTCATGGCATTTTTTACTTCTGCATTCCTCAGTGTGTAGATCAGTGGGTTGAGAAAGGGTGTCCCAATAGTGTAGAATACTGCCACCATCTTATCCAAAGGGAAAGTGGTGGGGAGGCGTGTGTATATGAATATGCATGGACCAAAAAATAAGATGACTACAATGATGTGAGAAGTGCAAGTGGAGAGAGCTTTTTTCCTACCTTCTGCACTGTGGTTTCGCAGTGAATGCAAGATGACAATGTATGAAATCATCAAAATTATGAAACTACTTGAGCAAATTGCCCCACTGTTAGATACCAATAGCAGATTGATCATGTAAGTGTTCATGCAGGCGAGTTTCTACAAGGGCTGCAAATCACAGCAATAATGATCAATCAATTTGGGCCCACAGAAAGGCAATCTCAAAGCCAGAATAATCTGTGCTGTGGAATGTATAAAAGACCCTATCCATGCAAGAACAATCAAGATGATGCAGACCCTCCGGCTCATGATGGTTGAGTAACGCAAGGGCTTACAGATAGCCACATAGTGATCAACGGCCATGAGGATGAGGACAAAGATTTCCATGCAACCAAATAAATGTAGTGCAAAGACTTGTGTCATGCACTCCTCGTACGATATAATTTTCTTTGCAGAGAGAGCATCCGCAATTAGTCTAGGGGCTGTGGAAGTTGAAAAGCAGGAATCAGCAAAGGACAAATAAAACAGGAAGAAGTACATGGGGCTTCCCAGTGTCTGGCTGGATTTGATGGTCACAATAATGAGAATATTCCCCACCATAGTTCCCACATAGAAAATTAAGAAGATTAAAAACACCATTTTCTGCCTTGTAGGGTCTTGTGTTAATCCTAAGAGTATGAACTCAGTAACACTGTTATTTTCCTGCATTGTTTCCATTGATGTGGGGAAACCATAGATTAGAAATAATCTGTAGGAAGAAAAGAAAAAAAATTAAAAATGAATACTAAGCTTGGAGGTAGCATACATATTCTCAGCCATGAGAGTGCAACTTCCCAATGGGTTACAATTTATCACTCTGTGTATTTTTTCTAAATAAAATAGAATTAATAGTAATTATTCAATACATTTACCAAATTGAACATGCAAATAATGAAATGGGAAAAAGGAAAATAATTAAAAAGCAGAAGGTTCTTCAAACAAAGTGAATATTAATTTAGGGAATTTGGTGTGAGTAGATAACTTTCTGAGATGGATTTGGTTTTTGTGTGTGTGAATGTGTGTTTTTTTTTTAGTTTTTAGCAAGGAATTATCAATATTTTGTAGCATGTTGCAATAATAGAGAAAATTTTGCATAATTTACTTCAATATGCTTTCACATTCTTTGAACATGGTAGTCCCATTTTAATATACTTATCTAGCAAATGTTCTGATCATTCTAGTAATGATTGTTTAAATATTTGAGAATGCCTTCCTTCATAAAATCTAAGCATGTGCACACACACACACACACACAGAGAAATAGTAAATATAAAATTTTAGCAATGAACAACAAGCCAGTCAGTCCAGTCTTATTTTAATCTTTTGCTTTGACCATGTTCATTTCCTTTTAATATATCTTTCAAAATTTTCTAGTTGTTTTTACTTCAATTTTAGCCTACATTATTAAACTTTTTGCTGCTTTATTATACCATGTGGTCCAAAGTTAAATTCTTCCTCCTTTTATTATTTTATGGTTCATTCAATATGTTTCCATAAGACACAAGGAGACACTGATACTAAAATGAAGGAAAAAGAGAGAGAACAACTGACATAAATCAGAATGTTCCTTCCAATTTCGGGTTTATAGGAAAGCACCAGAGATAGAGGAAACAAGCTCTGGATATTCCAAGTTAGAACTGAAAGTTTCAATAGATTTTTTAATATGTATATTTTCGAGTATTCTATACCCTGACTCCAAGAAAAAGAAGTTAGATTTAAAAAGGGAATTGATATTTATGTAAATACATCAAATACTGAACACATTGTTTTATGTACCTTATCACATAGGTATTTCTATGTGATAACAACATAGGAAAAACAAAAGATAAGTGTCAAAATAGGGAAATATATTTACAACACACATGCCAGGCAAAAGCATAATTTTTTCAAATATAGAAGGATTTGACAGAACAATTTTAAAACACTCACAGAGACACTCACACACATGAAAATTGGTCAAAGAACCAATTTTACAAAAGATTCTTCTCCTTATTAAAAAAGATGTACAACTTCAATATCCATTAACTGGGGAATTAATGAATCAAGCATAGTATTTTTATGCAAAAGTTGATTAAAATGAAGCAGATACATATATCTCTGTACACACACACACACAAACACACACACACACTCCTACACATACCCCCCCCACCACACCATGGTCCCTAAATATGGTGCAAATAGAAATTTAACAGATTAGTACTGTATACTTATAGGATGGTATATTTTCCTTAACAGAACGGTATATATTACACACCCATATATACTTATATAAACGAATTGCATTTAGAAGAGTTTGACAAAAACATAATATTAATAGTTTTGGGTGGGGAGACTACATTTTAAAATTTTTTAATTGACTCAGTAACTATACCTATTTGTGGGTACCTGTGATGTGATACATATAATGTATAGTGATCGGATCAAGATAACTAATATATTCACCATCTCAAACATTTAGAAACTGTATTCTTGGCATAAGATATGGGAGAAAGACCTGATTTTAAAAATATTCGGCTTGGTAATACTTGAAAGTGTGTTATAATCATGCTGCTTTAAAAAAGACTTTGAAAACTTTACCTTCAGAGATGGTATGTTAGTCACAGTGGCGTATCTCTAAGCCGTCACAACTGTCTTCTGTTGTAGACAGGCGGTAGAGAGGGATTCTTAGGGCAACATTAAGCTTGAGAAGGTTGAGTAAATGCATGAGTTAACTACAGGGATAGTTTTGAAACTCAGTGCTCCTTAAACGTATCATATGCAAACACACTGCCATTACCTATAGCTTTATTTCTTTTACTGGAAGTTTGTGAAAGTTCTTTAGCAAACAGAAATGAAAAAAAGTCGTTTGGTGTCTAGGAATTAAGTGTTATAAAAAGATAACTATATCCAGAGATAGATATAGACATTGATACAGATATAGACATCCTGACATATTTGTATAGTAACCATAACTTATACCTATTTACCTATGTTAGAATTATAGACATAGGGATAGCACATTAGAATGAAGCAACATAAGGAAGGACATTTTTTATCTGTTCACTGCTTAATTTCCACACTGAGAAAAATGCAGATGTTTAATAAATATTTGTTGAATGGGTAAAAATACTAAGAAAATTTCCTATAGTGACAAATCAATAATGTTCCATAGTATTCTATACCTAGTTGCCGTTGAGAAGAGAAGCTTGCATACTAAGATATCCGTAACAATATCATCACCCCCTTAGAACACTTATCTCTTACACCTCTATCTACCAACAGCCCTGACCTAGTAAAGCCCATTTCCATCAGGAACTGCTTTGCATGTCTTTTATTTCCAGCTCCTCACTTTGGATTGTAAAGCACTCCTAAAAAATTTGCTAAACTCCCTAACTTTCCACAAGTGCCTTGTATGTGTTAGTTACTGGCTATGCCAATGATTAGACCCATTTTCCCCAGGTATTCAATACAACTAAGTTGTCCCCCTAAACAGACCTTACCAGCTTTTAGTAAAGGATCATGCAACTTAGAATGTTCAGTTGTCGTCTTTTCTTCCTAAAGTAATTGGGAGCCACTTACTCAAAAAATAATTTTTTAAAATGCTTATAAATAAATGTTTGATTCAGAATCTCTTTGATTTCAAAAAGTGTATGTTCTCACCTTCATGCTAGAAGGCAAACTAAATCTGAAACTTTCTGAAATCAACCCTCACACAGGCTTTTGACTGGAAAAATTTCTTCTTTTGCTTTCCCAGGAGAAGTATTTACCATGAATGATGCAAAATATAGGAGTCTGGGGAAGGTCACTCTCTAAAGTGTCCCTTCCCTCCCAATTAAGGAACATGAGCCTGATGTGATAAGGAACTTAATCTTCAATTTGTTTTAGATTATGGGAAAAGGAGGTGGCCTATTCTTGCTTTTAAACTCAATAATTTGGGTGATAAATGACATTTTAACTAGAATTAAAAATGTTCATCTAGCACTCAGGTCTTCGTTTCTAATACCATTCCCCAATAAAATGATCAGGGCTTCTTGAAGAAATGTCTGATTCTAGGTCTGGGGGTGAGAACGTACAAGATGAACTGGAGCATCTTGTAGTGGTAGAAAGTAAGGAAATGCTAAAATACAAGCACACTCTCACAGTGATGGGGACACAGAAGTCCACTGGAAGAGTCTACAATGACTGAAGTTGTAAAAAAAATGTTAGCAGCAAAATGAATAACAGTACTGAAATATAACCTTAATTATAAAGTATATATCAAAAACTCCACATGGTTATAAATAATTGAATAAATAACTAAATAAACAGAGGAGAATAGACAAGCCTCCTGTGAATATATGTCCAAGTTATTTATGTGGATAATGTGATCTTGAAGAATTAGAGGATAATATTCCACTCCTTTTTTTCTTTTATTTTTAGTTGACTCATAATAATTGTACATATTCATGGGATAAAGACTGGTATTTACACACATGCATACAATGTGCAATGATCAAGTCAGGGTAATTAGCATATCCATCACCTCAAACATTTATTATTTCTTTGTGTTGTGAGCACTCAAAATCCTGCCGTTTGAGTGTGGATTATAGATAGTTGACATCCTTCCAAAGAATACAGTATGAAATGGAGGAGAAGTAGTAACTACAGAGGAGAAATGTGACAAACACAACCTCAGTCAAGTGATTGAGGTTAACATCAAAAGTAATATCATGTTGATAATATGTACCCATTGATATAACATGATGAAAATGGCAATTTACCTCTTTGATATTTTCCCCAATATCCAATATTTGAGGAAAGTAGAAAGGAAATCCAATAGAGTGATTAAATCATAAGAGAGGATTCAGAAATGTATAGATTTGGATCCACATATATGGCCAAAGGCTTTTTTTTTAATGTCAAAATATTCATTACACAGCTTGAGTCTGGGCTATAAATGTGCCCATCACCCAGTGTTCATTTTACCCGTTAAGTGGTCTTTTGTCTCTACCGTGCTTCCTCCCCTCTGCTTGATTTCCAATGGCTTTTACTTCCCTCTGTGCACTTGTGTACCCATCAGTTAGTTCCAATTTGTTAGAGAGTACAAGTAGTGCTTTTTCCATTGTTGATATTCTTCATTTAGGATAGCGGTTTCCAATGCCTTCCAAATTGCTGCAAAAAGTATTAACTCATCGTTTTTTACGGCTGAGGAGTGCTCCGTGGTATACACATACTACATTGTGTTAATCCACTCATGAATTGATGGGCACTTGGGTTGTTTCCACATCTTTGCAATTGTGAATTATGCTGCAATAAACATTCAAGTGCAGGTGTCTTTTAATAAATTGACTTATTTTCCTTGGGGTAGATACCCAGTAAGGGGATTGCTGGATCAAATGGTAGATCTACCTATAGTTCCTTGAGAAATCTCCATAGTGTTTTCCATAGGGTTTGTACTAATTTTCAGTCCAACTAACAGTGCATAAGTGTTCCTTTCTCTCTGTATCCATGCCAGAATCTATTGTTTTTGGACTTTTTAATAAAAGCCATGTAACAGGAGTAAGGTGCTATCTCATTGTGGTTTGAATTTGCATTTCCATGATGATTAGTGATGTTCAGCAGTTTTTCATGCTTGTTGGCCATTTGTCTATCTTCTTTTGAAAAACTTCTGTTCATGCCTTTTTCACACTTTTTAATGGGGTTGTTTTTTCTTGCTGATTTATTAGAGTTATTTGTAGATTCTGGGTATTAAGGCTTTATTGGATGTATAGTTCATGAGTATTTTCTCCCAATCTGTAGGTTGTCTATTTACCGTTTCCATTATTCCCTTAGCTGTGCAGAAGCTTTTTAATTTAATCAAGTCCCATTTATTTATTTTTCTGGCTGTTGTCATTGCCACTGGGGTCTTAGTCATAAATTATTTGTCAAGATTGATATCTAGAAGAGTTTTTCCTATATTTTCTTTCAGAATTCTTATGGTTTCATGCCTTACATTTAGGTCTTTTATTCATCTTGAATTAATTTTTGTGAGTGCTGAGAGATGGGAGTCCTGTTTCATTCTTCTGCATGTGGCTATCTAATTTTCTCAGAATCATGTGCTGAATAGGGCCTCTTTTCTCCAGTGTAAATTGTTGTCTGCTTTGCCAAAGATCAGTTGCCTGTAGGTATACAGTTTTATGTCTGGGTACTCTATTCTCTTGCATTGGTCTATGTCTCTATTTTTGTGCCAATCTAATACTGTTTTGGTTACTTTAGTGTTGTAGTATAGTTTGAAGTCTGGTAATGTGATGCCTCCAGATTTGCTCTTTTTGCTTAAGATTGCTTTGGCTATTCAGGCTCTTTTCTGGTTCCAAACAAAGCACACAATTTTTTTCCAGTTCTATGAAATATGACATTGGTATTTCAATGGGGATTGCATTTAACCTGTAAACCACTTTAAATAGAATGGACATTTCGATAATGTTGATTCTACTGATCCATGCACATATGTTTTTCCATTTCTTTTTGTCATCTATGGTTTCTTTTCTTAGCATTTTGTAGTTCTCCTTGTAGAGATCCTTCACCTCCTTGGTTAAGTATATTCCTAGGCATTTTCTTTTCTTTTTTTATTTCAAAATATTATGGAGGTTCACATGTTTTTGTTACATATATTGCCTTTTCCCTGCCTGAGTCAGAGCTACCTGTGCATCAATACATGAGTGGATTAATAAAATGTGATATATAAATATATATATATATATATATATATATATATATATATATATATACCATGGAATACTATTCAGCCACAAAAAAATGGTTATCTAGCATCTCTTGTATTATCCTGGATAGAGCTGGAGCCCATTCTACTAAGTGAAAAATCACAAGAACAGAAAAACTAGGTAATTTATTTTCTTTGTAGCTATTGTGAATCGTATTCAGACTTTGATTTGACTCTCCGCTTGACAGTTATTGATATATTGAAATACTACTGATTTGTGTACATTGATTTTATAATTTGTGAATTTGCTGAATTTACAAATCAATTTCCAGGAGTCTCTTGGTGGAATTTTGGGATTTTTCTAGATACAAGATCATGTCATCAGCACAAAGCAATAGTTTGACTTCCTCTTTCCTAATTGAGATGTCCGTTATTCCTTTCTCTTGCCTGATTGCTCTGGCTAGGACTTCCAGCACTATGTTGAATAGAAGTGGTCTGGTTTTGCTTTTGTTTTTGTGGTGAATAACATTTGTTGATTTCTGTATGTTGAACCTTCTTTGCATTCCTTGGTGAAGCCCACTTGGTTATAGGTGTACTAAGAGTTGAATATGCTAATTAGAGCAGTGGTCCCCTACATTTTGGGCACCAGGGACTGGTTTCAAGGAAGACAATTTTTCCATGGACTGGGGTCGGGGGTGGGGATGGTTTAGGGATGATTCAAGCACATTACCATTTATTCTGCATTTTATTTCTATTATTATTACATTGTACTATATAGTGAAATAGTTATACAACTTACCATAATGCAGTATTAGTGGGATACCTGAGCTTGTTTTCCTGCAACTGCTGCTGCTGATGTGACAGGAGGTGGAGCTCAGGTAGTGATGTGAGCAATGGGGAGTGGCTGTGATAGAGATGCAGCTTCGCTAGCTCACCCACCACTCACCACCTGCTGTGTGGCCCAGTTCCTAACAGGCCACCACGGACTAGTACTGCTCCACAGCCTGGCGGTTGGGGACCACAGAACTAGAGTACAACAGGTGCCTACAAGAGGCGAGGGGAAGTGGAAATGAGTTGTATGAAAAGTTATAAATACCATTACATAAAACAAGTCTGTAGAGGGACCTTTTGTGGCCCTATCAGGACTATCTGCTATGAACTAAGGTCTATGATTTATACAATCTGTTCCTTTTAGGTTCTACTATTCTTTTCCCTCTCTTACATAAGAGGGGAAAAGCAAAAACAAAGCAAAACCAAAACAAACTAAAATAAGAAAGAAATTGATTATACATTGTGACCTTTTCCCAATTCTAACCAGTACCCTAATACTAGCTGATGTCCATTAACACAAAACAGTGTACATGGCTTCTAAATTTCCAATGGGTGTAATTAAATCTCGAGGAATTTCCAAATCTCCGTGATAATGGCGATGATTCTATGTTGATAAGGATAATATTGATGATCTTATGATACTCTCTTAGCACATTGAAACAATTGGATGGTAAAGAATTCAACCTTTATTAAATATCGATTATGTACCATGGTAAACATTAGCAACTGTAGTCTTTGAGGAAATTATTCTAGAAGAAATAGACAAAAAAAATCTATATTATTTCATCTGTGCTATAACATTACAAAAATCTTGAATTACTCAGTGATAACTCACAAGAGATAAATAAAAGAAATAAGCCTCAAGTCATCTATATGATCACTTTAATAGTATTGGCTTTATTTTTACAAGGATAACTACACCAGCGTTTGTTGCAAAAAAAAATGCCCGTGGGAGTTTTTCCCTCATGTTCCCCTTGTGCCTTTTAATTCAAAGTATTCCCAGCAATGCATACCTAAAAGTTTATTTTTTAAATCTCTGAATATTATAGGGATACAAATGATTTGATCCCATGTTTTTCTTTGTGTAATTTTTTTAAAAAAAATTCAGAATATTATGGGGATACTAATGTTTAGGTTACATATATTGCCTGCAGTGTGCAATGTCTGGGGGATGGACAGGCTTGTAGCTCTGACCTGGGCGGGGCTTTTGTGCAGTTTGAGTCAAAGTTATAAGTGTGCCCATCACCAAGGTAGGGTGCATCTTTTGGATTAAAAATTCATGGGATACTCAGATGCTTCCCACCTCTACTTGTTGTTTCATGTCACAGCTACAGAAAAGTAAAAGGAGCTAACCTCAGGAAGAACCTTGACATTCCAAGTAAATGTAAAATTTTACAAAAGTAACAATTATGATCAGCACGTTAATTTCTTTTCAAATATTGAGATAAAGTCATTGGGATGTTGAATGACTCTTTGTTTAGTAAGTAACTGTTTACTAAATTTGGATTTTAGAAAAATTCTGATTTTTAAGTTTAAGTTCTTTGAAATGTTTTTACTGGTGATTATTTTCAAGAGAACATTGAGGAAAATCTGGAGGGTAATTTGAGGGCAAATTATTTTGAGGACAAATGTTTGAAATCTTTATTTATGAGATAATAATCAAGTATATAGTGAAAAACTATGACAGTTTGAATTATACAAACATGGATTAAATATAGAACTTAGAACCTGTATAACCTTGAGCTCTGGTTTCCTTATTTGAAAAACAGGGGCAGTAAGACAATAAAATTTATCTCATAAGGTTGTGGTGAAGATGAAATGGGTTAGTAGATGAAAAGTGTTTAGTTCAATGCCAGAAAATATCATTGCTTAATAAGTGGTATGTAAACATTTTATTCTGACCACATCAAATAATTAAGCCCATGTCTTTCAGTTTCATAATATTTCTTTGTTATAGATATGATAAATTGTTAAAGAAACAAAAAAAGTATAAAATTGTCCTTGATGGATTTTTACAGAATCCATATTCTCTCATGATCTTAATCATAAATCTACTTCCTAATAATTTAACTTTAATGCCTTTCTTTTCTTCCCTCCATCAAACTGTAGTTGACATATCTTTGCCAACAATTACTCACAGAGATCTTTCTCAACAAATCTAAATTTTGCAAGAGTGACTTTTGGAAGACACGCTTTAAGTGAAAGGTATGTGAAAAGCTGGACTCAAAATTCCTCACTTCTAAAACTGGTATATGTATATGAATATATATGGGTGGAATGTGTGTATGTGTGTATGGAGGGAGGAAGAGAGAGAGAGAGAGAGGAGAGGAGAGGAGAGGAGAGGAGAGGGGAGAGAGAGAGAGAGAGAGAGAGGAGAGAGAGGAGAGAGGAGAGGAGAGGAGAGGAGAGGAGAGGGGAGAGAGAGAGAGAGAGAGAGAGAGAGAGAGAGAGAGAAAGGTAATTTTTAAGGATTAAAAGGAGATCAGAAGAGATTTGAGGATGGGATGAGACCTTCAGATTTTTTAGTTTGTGGTAGCTTTTTCAAAGGATTCCTGGTAGAGACTCTACGGGAGTGCTTTGAAGCATCTTTTCCCACATAGTTCTGTGTTTTCCCAGCTGATATTCAATATTGTAAGTAGAACAGGCCTGGACTTAAATGTTAAGAGATACTGAGGCTTGTGCTACTATCAGGGAAATACACTTAACCAAGAATTGCACTTTCTACAGTTTTAATTCTCTATTTTTTCTACAGTTTTGTTCTACAATTTTAATGAAAAATTATCCCTAGATTCTTTTAAGTCCTTTAACTCACAGACACTTCCACATAATTTGAAATTAGAACCAAGGTACACCAACGCCCATTTTTTTTTCTGTGTACTTAATGTGTACCTAATGTGTAAATTCTTCCGCTCATATCCTTGTGGCAGAACACAAAATCCACAATAGGTGAAACCACTAATAGGTGAAAATATTGGAATCTATTTTCTTATACAACAGTTTTCTCATCTACAAAATATTTTGGGGCTGTTGTTTGGACTTGAGAAGTTAGAATTATAAGCTTTCTACATTATATATTCTTTACATAAACTCCTTTATTTTGCTCTTGGTATAAGGCAAATAGATCTAGTGTCATTACTTCCACCTACCAATTGAAGAAGGAGGCTCAGAGAGAGTGAATTGCTCAGAAATAACAGGAAGGAAATGAACGGAGCATCCGAGACTGGATGCTCATCTTCATGATCCTTATGCTAGGGATCTGTCCATCACATCATATTTTTCCCTCAATGGTGCCATTAAAAACAAAAACAAAAATAAAAACAAAAAGCTGAGTGTCGTAGCTCACTCACATCTCTAGTTCCAGCTACATCAGAGCTTGAGGCATGAGGAGTGCTTGAGCCCAAGAGTTCCGTGAGTCCAGCCTGGACAACATAGTGAGAACACGAATTACCCTGATCTGATCACTATACATTATATGTATCAAAATATCTCTATATATCCCATGGATATATACAATTATTAATTGTCAAGGAAAAAATAAAATTAAAAAAACCCCAAAATAACATTGAAATTAACAGTCTTTTAGGCAAACCATGATTTTGCTGAGGTGGACATTTAGATATGGGTAAAAGGTGATGGTTCCAACACATTTGCTCTCTGCTTCCAGATACCTTGCATCAGAATGGCTGCACCGTTTTGAATGTGTGACTATATAAGCAGATCACTCCTTAATCACATTAAGTCCTTCAACATGTCAGCAGAAAGCAATTATCTCTCCAAAGTGTTTCTAACATGTCAACAGTAACCTCTAAAATGTGCCTGTAGAATAATTAGGAAAAAGGTGGAGCTACTATGTAAGAATAAACTGTGTTCCTGTATTGAGATGCCCGACAATTGCTGCCTCCAATTCCTTATTTTCATCCTCTCCATGTCCTGAACTGTGGCCGAACCTGCCATGGAGGGTCACTGAAACTGTTATCAACTAATTCAGGCTATTTTTCTGCTATGATTATGAACCTTGAGTTTTTTTAACTTCAATAATAAATATAAATTCTATTAGATGTATAAAATGTTAGTTGTTAGATTGGGATTTTATAGATAAATTATATGTAGCATAGAAAAGTGGAGGATCTTCCTTAAAGTTATTGAATTTGTAAATGACAGAAATGAAGAAAGATCCCATTTCTTTGCTGAAATTCCATTTGGTTTGTGGATAACATGGCATAGCTATTAGGAATCTGGCATTGGATATAGGTTCACATCTTAGTTCTGCAACTTAGTATCTCAATGACTTGTAATTAGCTTAATCTTCCTATTTCTATATTTTTTCATATGTAAAATGACTATCAGAGCAATACTTACTGGGTTTTTGTGAAATTTAATGCACAAAATTATTTATAAAAGTCCAAGGTATAGGCTGGGCGTGGTGGCTCACGCCTGTAATCCTAGCACTCTGGGAAGCCGAGGCGGGTGGATCGTTTGAGCTCAGGAGTTCACGACCAGCCTGAGCAAGAGTGAGACCCCGTCTCTACTAAAAAAATAGAAAGAAATTAATTGGCCAACTAAAAATATATATAGAAAAAATTAGCCGGGCTTGGTGGCACATGCCTGTAGTCCCAGCTACTCGGGAGACTCAGGCAGAAGGATTGCTTGAGCCCAGGAGTTTGAGGTTGCTGTGAGCTAGGCTGACGCCACGGCAGTCTAGCCCGGGCAACAGAGTGAGACTCTGTCTCAAAAAAAAAAAAAAAAGTCCAAGGTATAACATATGCTTTCATTAAGTATCATCAGAAATATAATAATACCCTTAATCTAAAAAGGGTTTAAAAGATTAAGCCTGTAATAGATCTGCTATGACCTACACTTTTTTCCAATTTATCAATCTCTCTCAAACTTAAAAAATGCTATTAAAGATGTTTTTTATCTTCTGTATCATTTCAGATGAATTAAGTTTCTATTGTGTATTCTGGACTCAATTCAACTTCATGGAAAATCAGAACAATGTCACGGAGTTTGTTTTCAAGGGTCTATGGGGAAATAAACAAATAGAGCTACTGCTCTTTTTCTTGTTCCTGCTTTGTTACCTGGCAGTTTTAATGGGGAACTTCATCATTTTACTCACGATCACCTGCAGCCATCTAATCGAACAACCCATGTACTACTTTCTCTGTCACCTTTCCTTCATGGACCTCTGCTATACCTCCACCGTGGTTCCCCGCCTAATCAGGGACTTAGCTGCAGCAAGAAAACACATTTCCTATAACAACTGTATGACCCAGCTCTTCACTGTCCACTTACTGGCAGGTGTGGAAATATTCATCTTGGTGTCCATGGCTTTTGACTGCTACGTCGCCATCGTCAAGCCCCTGCATTACATAGTCATCATGAACCGGAAGAGATGCAACATGTTGATTGTTATGGCCTGGGGCATGGGTTTTTGGCATTCTGTCGCTCTGTTGCTCATGGTACTCAATTTGCCTTTCTGTGGTCCTAATCAGATAAATCACTACATATGTGATGTGAAGCCTCTTTTAAAACTGGTCTGCAAAGATATCCGCGTTGTTAGTATCTTAGTGATTGCTAACTCAGGGATGGTGGTAGTTGTAATTTTCCTTGTCCTAGTAGCTTCCTACATTCTCATTTTATATAATCTTAGGACAAAGTCCTCTGCAGGGAGACGCAAAGCTCTTTCAACCTGTAGCTCTCACGTCATGGTTGTAGTTTTGTTTTTCGTGCCCTGTATTTACACCTATGTACTGCCTGCAGGTAGTGAGAACAAGGATAAGGAAATCTCTGTGTTTTACACTGTGATTGCCCCCATGCTGAATCCTCTCATCTATACCCTGAGAAATGTGGAGATGAATGTTGCCATGCGAAAGGTGTGGTCTCGAATGTCACATTCAGAGTTAAAGTAAATTGGGGGATATTCATTGGGCTTTCAATCACATATCCTCAAGTCAGTTATCATTTGAGAGGTTATAGGAACAATGTAAGCTTTCTTTGGGGAGTTATACTAAATGACTTTTCATGATATATGAGCCAAAAAATACTACTGTTATTCAGATTGAAATATGCACTATAAATGGCTCAACTAGTTCCAGATGTGACTACTCTTGGATTTGAAGAGTGCTAAAAATGTATCAATGCCCTCTCCAAAAATTATATGAAGGCCTATTTTCCTTGGAATAAAACCTCAAATTTGTTAATCAGAAATCTTCCAACATTGGTCCACGTTTAGCTTGCTAATCTCAGAACTCAGGGCACTGGAAGCAATTATGGTGTTATGGTCATAGGCTTTGGGAACTGGGAGTCCTGGGTTACATACTGACTGCTAGTTTATTCTCTGTGTTTTGGTAGTTTTCTTTAATTAGACTTCATTTAAAATATCTGTTAAATTGGTTAATAATACCCTTTGTAAAGATGTAAGATTACATTGGCTAACACATGAAGTTTAACAGAGCATATGGCATAACAGAAATTCATGTTAGGTATTTTCCCTCTTTACTTTTCTTCTTTTGTCTCCCTTCACTTGTATGCTTTCATTCAGCCACACCGGATCCTCTGCACTCTCCACACATACTCCACAATCTTCCACCTCTAGGGCTGTAGTTAGGCTCTCTCCTCTGCTTAGGATGCCCTTTACTATATGCGTGAGGGTCCTTGTCTTACACGTAATTCACACTGCTGATGTTGTCTTATTCAGGATGAGTTTGTAGACCCATGAACAGATCAGATGTATTTCCCAGTCCTTCCATGTTCTTATATTGGCCTTCATCTGTACATTAGACTTATTCAAATAATCCTATGCCCTATGTTAGTGTTTCTTCTTATGAACTGTGCTTTTCCAGTTGGACTGAGCCAAAATGTTATGTGACATATCTTTATTTTTCTTTGTCTCACTCTTTTGGCTAATGCTTATCTTGACACAAATTAAGATGTAAATAAAGTTATTGAATTGAATTCATAGAAACTATTTTCTCTTTTTATTTGACTGCATGCATTGTTCTGGCATGTCTAGAACATCCCCTTATGTCATTAATAGTATTAATAGTAAAATAAGTAAATCCAGAAATGCAAGAAGTGGAACATGTGTCCTCCTGTGCCTGTCAGGGAAGAAATGAAACCCAGCAGAATCTCAGCCCTCTATAACGTCTTTCTGCTTATTTCAGACTTAAGGAGGCAATACTATTCTAATTATCTTTTACCCCGATATGTTATAAGTCATATGGCCCAATCTCAGCTCCATGACTTGGTCCTCATCCATCTAGACATTTCTGTCTGCCCAGGCACTTGTCTTTTCTCAGCAGAATCACTACATTACCTTTATATGATTTCTTTGATTCTTATATTATTTCTGCCTTTAGCTAAGGCAAAATCCAGGAAAAAACACAGAGGCAGTAGCGTTTGTCTTTAGTGGTTGTTGATGTTTCAACACTTTGGTCATTTATCACATCTAACTAATTACTTGTTTTTTCTCTCATATAGTCATGCAACTTCTGGAATATCAGGGGAAAACATTCCATCCATTCAAAAAAATCCATTATCAGTTACTTGTTGATAGATCTGTGTGATTTGGTTTAATGTAGTATTTTTCCCTAGGAGTATCCGGATTTTTAAAAAGTAGAGTAACGTGGTATGAATACGTGTGCCTAAGTGTATGTGCTGAGTGTGTCCATGTATATGGTATGGGGGCCTTGGGGAGCTTGAGGGTGGGTCACAGAAAATACCAACCCATCACAAACAAAAAAACTCTTCCTTTTATTATTGTTTTCTTTTCTCAAGTGCCTACAAATTTTATTGAAAAAAATATGAAAATACTTTATAATAAATCAATAAACAAGGTATATTGAACAAGATTAGTTATCTGCTTAATTGGTGTTCTTTCTAAGATTCACTTTCCAGCCTGTAGCATGATGCCTAGTATCTGCAAAAAATGCCTTTCAAGTAAATGTATAGAAGGACATGATAAAATGTTTTCTTCCACATGTTAGTGTAAGCACAGGATTTTTAAGAAATATTTATGTTTGTAAATGTGTAATTTTTAAAAATCTATCCATTTATGTAGAAATTTATTGGTAATTTGAAAATACACCATTACTGAATTTTATTAAAAGAATACCTTAATGTAGCTTAAAAACACTCATATTGGAGAAGCACTGTGCTTAAGCTTCAGGACTGCCAGATATTACCACACAGAAAGAAGCTTAGAAGTCTTGGATGTGGCTTAAAGGAAGAACAGTAAGTGACACTGTCCCATTTGACTTCCTGCCTCAGTCACACACACTCTCTTTATTCCTCAGCCTTTTCCTCAAACCCATCTAGGCATCCACTGAGATGGCTGACTGGACACTTCTAGGATATTCTAGTATTTTCTTCAAGACTGAGAGAGGCTTATGATCATAATCACATATCCTAGATATTTCAAAGCAATCTTTATTTCAGATGGATCATCCTTCCTGTGTACCTAAATTATCAGTTTTCCTAGAACTTTTGAAAATTTTACTAAATATCTATTAGACTATCTGCTTCATCTGAAAGTGCACAAACTGGTCTTATTTTACCTCATGTTCTGATGTTCTTTGCTGTGAAATGAGACATGTATTTAGAATTTTCTACATAAATCAACATCACTGTGAATACAGTTTTATTAGTTCCTACTCAAAACAAATGATTTTTGAGATGTGAGTTTAGCATGGCCATGGGATATGAGATCACTATACACAAATCAATTGCATAGTTTGTACTAGTAACTAACAATAGAACTTGTATTTAAGTGATTCATTTGTAATAGCATTAAAATATAAAATACTTAAGTATCAATGTGACAAGATAAATTCAAGATATTTTCACTGAAAACTAAAAATTTTACTGAAAGAACATAAAGATGTTACTAAATCGAAAGAAATACTATGTTTATGAACCAGAGAACTCAACATTGCTAAGATGTGAATTCTCCCCAAATTAATCTCCAGATTCAAGTAATCCAAAAACAAAATCTGAACATGCATTTTTTTTTTTTTAGCATTTTCCAAATGGGTTCCAGTATTTATATGAAAATGAGAAGGACCTATATTAGCTCCTAAAACTTTAAAAAAGAATAAACTTAGATAACTTAAACTAACTTAATTCAAGTTACATTATAAAACATCTGTGTTCAAAAATCTTCATAAAGATATAAAAATAGATCAATGTACCAGAATAGAGAGTCCAGAAGTAACCTGCACATATATGATCAACTAGTTTTCATTAAAGGTAGGCAATTCCATGGGGAAAAGATAGTCTTTTCCACATGAAGGCGGAGGAAATAGACCTTCCTTTGTACCAAACACACACACATATACACACACCCACACCCCTTCCATCTACACAACACACTTTGTACAAGTTTAATTCAAACTGATTAACACTTGTGTGCACATAGAGTAGTAACATTCATCGGGTGTCGGGCAGATGGGTGCGGAGAGGAGGGAATGGGTATATGCACACCTAATAGGTGTAGTGTGCACCATCTGGGGGATGGACATGCTTGAAGTTCTGACTCGGGTGAGGCAAAGGCAATATATGTAACCTAAACATTTGTACCCCCGTAATATGCTGAAATAAAAAAAAGAAAAACAAAACAGATCTTAGACCTATATATAAAATGTAAAACGTAAAATGTTTGTCTTCTATTCTCTCCTATATGTTCCAGTAGTGTTACCTGGTACCAGTTATGATCCTGTAGGTCATTGATTTTATTATCTATCTATTCAACACACCTAGGATCTTGATAATAGTCCATTTTGGACTGTAAGTGCCTGTCTTTGGTTCTCTTTGTCCTTCTTCGTCTCAGATTTTTTTTGAAAGCTAACCTAATACTACTACAGGCTACACTATTTTCCCTCTTATTCTTCAGAAGACTGGAAGGGCACGGAGTAGGCAGTTTTCTGAACTGCTCTGTCTGCCAATAGCATTTTGAAACCTCCAGAGAAATATTGCCTGAGCCAGGTTCACCCAAAGTTAGAAAGTAAATGCCCAGAGACACCTGAAACATTGTTGTGGACAGTGGCTTAGCAGCATTTGGCCAGGATCTGTTTAGAAATGTCCTTGGGGATATAATTTCTTAGAGCTTTCAAAGACTTATTAATGCTTGCATTGTTACTTAAGTTTATATTCTGCTCTTCCTATACTAATTTCCTTCAGGCACAGTCATAAAATAGATGACTCTTGTGACTTAAAATGCATGTTAGCTTCTGAAAAAATTTCAGAATACTTTTTGGATTTTTATTTTACTTTATTTTATATTTTTAGTCTGAGATCGTGTTAAGATGTTAAATCGGCATTCAATGTCTCCGGCAGCCTGCTTTCCTGAGAGATAAAGATGCACTTCTCCTTGTATCACTGATTGATTTGGTGAATACTTGAAGCTCACTTTCCTTGCAAACCTGTAGAAATTATATAACATGTTGAGATTTTCCCAATATTTTCAAAGACTTAATCTGGGTGTGTTCTAATTACTGGTTTTTAATTCTCTATATTTTATTCTGATTTTGATATTGGAGTGAATTGGCAGTTTGAGTATCCAAGGGTGGAATTCTTCCTGATGTAGCCTAAAACTAACCTGACAGCCGCTCAGACCTGATGGGCAATAAATTATCCTGCAGCCTTGGTTTGTGCAGAGTTCCACCATCAGTATGCTAGGCTGATTTGCATGCTGTTTACATTTCTTTTCTATAACTTCATTCAAAGGCTACGATTCTTTTGAAGCATATGATAATCTCATTATTATACAAATATTTTAGCATAATTTAGTTTTAATTATGCATTATTTATAAGCAGAATTCCACTTAATAACAATAGCGTTAAAGTTAAAGGCACTTTCAAGTTGGCAGTGAATTTCATTCACTTATACCTGTACATATTCCTATTAAGAAATAGTCCAGTTAATGGTTAAATATCTAATATAAGGAAGAATTTCCTGTCTTTCCAAAAACATGCCATCCCAAAATGAACTAGTTTTGTCTGTCTCAACCAAGGTAAGTTTATAGCTTGCTACATTCTGATACTCTAAGAAAAAATTTGAACATATGCTAGAAATTGCACTTTAATTAGCAGAACACCTATTCTTATGATGTTGATTTAACATCCCAAAGGGCATGCAAAATTTTAATTCACTACCACCAAAGAAATAATCATTTGATTATTTTTAGAGCGCAAAATAGTCATGCTAGTGATTAGTGTTAAGAAAAGCCCGAGATAACCAATTCATCATCAGTCTAATTTAAAATGTCTAAATGGAAGTTTACTTGATCACATTTATTAAATTCATATTGTGATTCTTTTTCTTTATTTCTTCATTGGACTTGGTGCTAGATGTGTGTACATGACAATTTCATTAGTTTCTAAACTATTCACTCAAAGAGGAAAGAACATTAAGAGGAAAATAACTGTGTATTAATCTTATATGCCGCTGGGGTATTTCATAATATCTCACATATTCTTCATTGCATTTCTGAATTTTGTAGATATCTTAATTGCATAAATGAGGAAAATGAGGCTTTAGAGTTTAAACAATTAGGTCAAGGAGCATAATCTGTCACTTTATTTTACACTTCTCAACCTTTCTACCTCTTTCTGTATTGTCACTCTTGTAACCACTCAGTTACTCATTGCCTAATATTTTTATGTCCCCATTTATGGGTTCAATTTTTAATAGAAGTTTCTTACTATCTCTATGGTCAAGATAATATTGTTTTAATGACAGAATTATCCTCACCTGACTGTTCACTTTTCCCTTTTACCTCTGCTGTCAGCAGTGACCATTCATCTCGTTCCCCTAGATACAGGACGAGAGATTAAGAGATATAGTAGATTAAACACCAGTGGTAACCTAAAAACAAGCAAGAATCCTCACTTAAGGAATTTACATTTTTTGTAAAACAGAGGGGACATCATTTCAAACTGATTTAGAGTCAGATAATTCTAGAACACATATTTATAGTAAATACAAAATACGTTTTTATATAAATAGTCAGGAAGACAGATTGGATGTTCTGATAACCTGTCACTGTGCAGATTCTTCTCTGCAGAAACGAGCTTTCAAAATAGTTCTTTTTACTGCCGTCCTTCCTGAGACCCTCTCCTCCCTCCCCTCTGTTCCCAGGCATGGTGTGCAGCCCCAGCTGGACAGAGAATCATCAGTTCTGTCTATGACACTCACAGCATATTACCTCAGATCCAGGGAAATTACTTGGATCTCTTGTTCTGAGTCTCTTTTATTTAAAAATCAAATGATTCCCACTTTTAAATTACTCACGGTCTACTTATATAATAAATCTTTTAAAATCAAATTGTTTCAGGCAAATGAAAGTATTTGAAAAGCTAACAACATTCCACCTCAGAAACAAAGAATCAGCATCAGATGTGATAGAAAAATGTAGAAGAGATGTAGATAACAGATGCAGAAGAGAAGCCAATAAACACCTTCCCATCCCGTTGCCAATACTTGTTAGTTACTAGTTACTTCTGAACACACTGCGTCCAATGACTATTTTTTGTTTTGTCATATAAAGGAGTCTAGAAAGGCATATAGTGATACTCATGACCAAGGGGGAACAAACTCAAAATTCTCTTTGATAAAGTTAGAGTTTTGAATAATAATTAAAAATAGAATTGGTGTCCTACAGTATAGACTAGTTTCTAAATGCTGTAACTTATCTATTTGCCATCTAAATTTATCTCAAAGACTATAACTAACATAGATATTGATTTTGTGAGTCACTGGATTTGATGTCTTCTAAATAACCTTCTGACAAATGTATTTTACATTTTTATAATATAACAGACACTCAGGGGTCCAGATGTGATTGTCATGTCAGATTCAGACTAAGGTAGGATATGTGCTAGAGATTTTGCATCCCCACTACGGTCAGAAAATTCCTCATAAGTGGGTAAAATACCTCCTGGAGGGCATTTTCTCTATACTACATACCCTTTTAATCCACTGATTAAATAATGTCTTAAGATTATCCATAAAATACAAAAGATTTATACCAGTCAATTTTTCATTTATTTATTCATGCAACAAATACCACTGAATGCTAACTGACCACAGAGTTTGTCTTAAAGTTACCTTCTTTATCATCTCCTTTTATTGACATTTGTTCCCTTAATTGTACATAAAATATATTGAATTTCTAGCAAAAGCCATGACATATGCACAATTCATACCTATCAGTGGAATTTAATGATTTAATATGTTTCTTTTGCTTATTGCCATCTCAAACTTGAATGACAGTATTGTTTAAAAGGTGTCTTTAATACATGAAATGTAATAGAATAAATGAATGGATTTGCTTATTATTTTTCACAACTTCAGTTATTAAATGGCATTCTTCCTTTTGCTATGTAGTTTTCAAATGTTCTTTGCTTGTTAATATAACAGCAATTACATTGGCTTAACATGACCCATTGACATGGTATGGAAGAGTATACTTTACAGAAATTAAAGTTTTGAAATCAAGCTGTGGTGTTTTAACATATTTGTATTTTCTGAGGATTTACTCACACATAATTTGGGGAATTTAGCCAGATCATATTAGAAGAAGGAAAGTTGACCCTATGTATAAGGCACACACTTTTAAAATATAAGCAAAAGAGCTATTTCTTTGTTTAAGGTTATTCTTAACTAAACAATATATTTAATAGTAATAAATGGATTTTTAATTTTCAAATAACATTCAAGTATTTTCTAATCATTACAGGTAACACTGAGTAGAAAACGTAATTATCCCCATTTAATATTATTTCAAACAAACTTGTAAAATGAGATATAACAAAAAAGGAAATGCTTAATTCCATAAGAAATGCACATGAAAAAGGATCATATTGTTACAACTCTAGGGAGACAGTAAAACTTTGACCAAGAAGAAAGTAATTTAAATGTCGCAAAGGCCATTATTGTGAGAAGGGTTCTTAGAGATAACTGAGGCTATTTTCCTCATTTTACAGAGAGGGAATTTATGGGCCAACAATGTAAGGACACAGATCTAAGAAGTGGAAGTGTTAGGGCGCGCACTGAAATCTCTTTTCTCCTATCTATTTTTCATACATGACCAGTGACTGAGAGTGCAGTATTACTACCCGTGCTTGGGGGAGAAACGATATACTGCCTCCTAAAGAAGTACGTGAGCTGTACGTCTGTTACCTTCTAGAGTTGGCTTTTGTATGGAAGAATCCAGAACTGATTTGGTTTGTGGTTTTTATAGAGACTTTGGGCAGATTTATGGTTCCATGCTTTCATTTGCACATTTTACATTTAAATTTAAGCAGCTAAAGTGGAGCAATGACTGAAATTCAGGAGGTATTCTGGTCTTGCCTGATGGATTCAGACGTGTATGGAAACTTCAGGTTGGGAGAGTCAGAGTTAATGCTCAATTTATCCTATTGCTTTAGTTTTTTCACATCTTAAATTTTATATTTGCTTGTACTTAATGAAAAAAATAATAATTATGTGACTTGTTTCCTTAATAAACTTTGAGTCTCAGAGAGTAAAACTGATATCCTTTGCAAGCAATTATTGTGTATTACATTAGTCTTTGGAAATAGACATTGTCTAAGATAAAATTTTAATATTTTTGATTGAACAAAAGCATTCATGCTTCCTAAGGCAGGGATTGATTATAATTTGCTGGAAGAATTAATGGAAATCATCTAGAGAGTCTTATGAGGGAGTCATTTTAATTGAATACAAGATTTTAATTCTCTGGGCCACTTGAATGAGGTAAATATGATCATCATACTCCTCAACAGACACTTGTAACTATGAACTCATGAATTATGTCATTTCAGGTGATTTATGTGTTCTATCTATACTGGACCATGGAAAAAAACAGTAATGTCACTGAGTTTATTCTCTTGGGACTTTCCCAAAACAAGAACATTGAAATACTGTGCTTTGTATTATTTTTATTTTGCTACATTGCTATTTGGACAGGAAACTTGCTCATAATGATTTCTATCATGTGCAGTCAGCTAATTGACCAACCCATGTATTTCTTGCTCAATTATCTTTCACTCTCTGACCTTTGCTATACATCCACAGTGACCCCCAAACTAATGGCAGACTTACTGGCAGAAAGGAAGACCATTTCCTATAATAACTGCATGATACAGCTCTTTACCACCCATTTCTTTGGAGGCATAGAGATCTTCATTCTCACAGGAATGGCCTATGACCGCTACGTGGCCATCTGCAAGCCCCTGCACTATACTGTCATGATGAACAGGCAAAAGTGTAACGCAATCATCACAGCTTGTTGTACTGGGGGATTTATTCACTCTGCCAGTCAATTTCTTCTCACCATCTTCCTACCATTTTGTGGCCCCAATGAGATAGATCACTACTTCTGCGATGTATATCCTTTGCTGAAATTGTCCTGTTCTAATACACAAATAATGGGTTTCTTAGTCATTGCCAATTCAGGCCTGATTGCTTTGGTGACGTTTGTTGTCTTGATTTTGTCTTATTTTTTTATATTATATACCATCAGAAGATACTCAGTGGAGAGTCGCCACAAAGCTCTTTCCACTTGCAGTTCTCATGTAATGGTTGTGGTCCTGTTTTTTGCACCTGTTTTATTCATTTACATTAGACCGGCCATGACGTTTCCAGAAGATAAAGTGTTTGCTCTTTTCTACACCATCATTGCTCCCATGTTCAACCCTCTGATCTACACGCTGAGAAACACGGAGATGAAGAATGCTTTGAGGAAAGTTTGGTGTCGTCAAACAGTTCTGAAAGGAAAGTAACTTTTCTGAGTTATTTCTGCTCTGCATACCGTGGTTCTATGAGACCACAGCTGCGAGTAAGATCCATTCTCATCATCTTGTCCTGTTGTTTGGAGAGATAAGTGGGCAAACAGGAAGCATATCCCTTTTGTTTTATACTATTACATTGACACCTCATCAAGAAATTGGACGTTATTTTTGTTCATACTTCCCTCCATCTTTCTTAATCATTAAAATTGCGACCACATGATATGAAATAACCAGATAATATTTAAAAATAAAGGATTATATGGCATTGTATTAAAAATTCATAACACTTTTTTGCCTTAAAATGCTGAGAAGCTGAATAAAATAATACTTCCAGTTTTTTAAAACTTTTACTGACTATAAATACAGAAAATTGCACATATCACCCATATATAGCTCATAAATTTTTTCAAACTAGTACTCTAGTTTGAAATACAATTAGCAACCAGATTAAGAAGCAGAAGTTACTATACATCAGAGGTCCTCCTCATTCCTCTTTATGAGTAATACCTTCCAAAGGTAGCCTCAATTTTGATTTCTAAAATCAATTAGTTCTGCCTGTTCTTGCACTCTGTAGCATAAGAATGATATAGATTGTACTGCTTACTGTATGTCTTCTCATGATTACATTTGTGAGTCGCTCCCCAAGCTTGTGAATTTTCTATTTTCATGGATCTATGGTATCTTATTGTATGAATGTATAATGATAAATCTATCCATTCTTTTGTTGTTAGACATTTGGGTGGTTTTCCATTTAGGGATGTTAGTGCTGCTTTGGAAATTTTGGAACATATCACTCTGGTGTCTTCTAATGTTTTATGCTGTAAATAAGACTTAAAATTTTAAGAAAGTGGTTGCTCATTTGTATAAATACTCTTTCATAATATATTGCTAACATAAAACAAATATACATTAAATGAAAAAATATCTGCAGAAAAACACAATGGTATGTGGTATAAAAGCTTAGAAATAAGTATGTGAATCTTCTGGCATTCTAGGATCCATACAATGGGGAACCTAAATTTAAAAATCCTAATTACATTAATTGTAAATATACTGTATTTAAAGATGGAAGTTGTCAGAGAAGACATCATAGAACACTCTTCACCAAACACTCTTCAGCAAAGAAAAATAATGGATGGATGATACACACAAAAATGTGACAAATCTCAAAAACAGAGTCCAGACACAAATGGATAAATGCTTTGATCACTTATTGTGAAGCTCTAGAATTAGAAGAACTAAAATTGGATGATAAAAGGCATAAAAGAAGTGGTATCTGGGGGAATGGACTGGAAAGGGGCATGACAGAACTCCTGGGATGATAAAAGTGTTCTACATCTTGAATTTGTTAATGGTTACATGAATATATACATTTATCAAAACTCATCAAAGCATATACTGGAAAGCTCTGCATTTCACTACAGTAAATTTTATCTCAAAGAAAACATATATTACCAAAAGAAATTATCCATATCTCCTTGTCCTAAGGAAAAAAAAATGCTTGTCAAATCTAGTAATGATTTCCACAGAAACAAAGCAGAACAGAAACTATCATTAAGAATTTCATTCCCATGAATGGAAGACGTAAAACGTTTATTGAAAATTTATACGTAATAGTGACTTTGGATACATAAATTATACTTCATCCACATTAGAAACTTTTGTACTGAAAATTATGCCATCAACAAAGTGAAAAGCCAATGCCTAGAGCGGGGTAAGATAGTTGCATATCATGTGTCTGATAAGGGACTTGTTTCCAGAATATGTAAAGACCTCTTGGAACTTACTAATAAAAAGATAAATAAACCAATTAAAAATAGGCAAAACATTTGAGTAAACATTTCTCCACAGAAAGTACACAAGTGAACAAAACACATGAAAAAAAAGTGTTCAACATCTTTAGATAGTAAGAAATAATCCAAAGCCACAGTGAGGAATTTTTCACAATCACAAAGATGTCTAGAATAATAAAAGACAAAAAACAACAAGTGTTAATAAGTATGTAGAGAAATTGGAGCTCTCAAACATTGCTGGTGGGAACATAAAAGGGTGCAGCCGCTTTGTAAAACATTTTGGCAGTTCCCCAGGAGGTTAGACATATATTGATAATTGCCATTTGACTCAACAATTCCACTCTTAGATACATACCCAATAGAAGTAACACGTGCTCACACAAAAACTTAGACACCAATGTAAATAATAGCATTATTTATGGTAGCAAGAGCCTGGAAATAACTCACATGCCAATCAACTGATGATGAGTGGATAAGTATCATTTGACAATTAAAAGGAAAGAAAGACTGATGTGTGCTACAATATGGATAAGCTTTAGGACCATTATGGTAAGTGAAAGAAGCAATTTATAAAAGACTACAGATTGTACGATTCCTTGTATACAAAAAATCCATAGAAGTAAATCTACAGCAACAGAAAGTAGATTAGTTTGCCTAGGACTGGGGGCGATGGTGGTAGAGAGAAATGAGGATTGACTGCTAATGAAAATGTCTTTTTTGGGAAGGGGACAAAGATGTTCTAAAATTAGATTTTGTTGATGGATGCATAAGCCTGTATACTAAATGCCAATTAAACTGTACACTTTAAATGGATTAATTGTATGGTATGTGAATTATATCTCAATGAAGCTAACAGCTGAGTGTGAGGGAGTTCTAGCCCAGAAGGTTGGAGAAGTAATTTGACAAGTATCAACTGTAGCCCTAAGATCAGCTGCAGCACTAGCAACAATGATTGATTTTCTAATCCATTTTATTAATAAGTCCTCTGATAAAATTCCCACCACCTTAAAGAAATTGCCTTGTACCTTTCCTCTCCTCTCTTTTTATGAAAGAAGGCAAAGTATCTCACTATACAGCTAGAATCCCAATACTAACAGAAAATAGAAACAGAGGTTAAGTAAAGCAAGGTTGCACTGTACTCGACATTATTTTTATGACAACTGGATTCTTGCACTTGTCTTGCATGTAGCTAGAGATGACCTAGCGATGGCCTGCACTTCTCTATGATATTAAGAGACTATAGATAAAGATCTATGGAAACTCTTCTCCATAGTTCAGGCCACTTGCAGACATGATGTGACAAGACCTGGCTCATACACATGTGGTCACTTGGGGAGTCCTTCTCCAGTGATTCCTTGTTGTTGCAAATGTGGTAGATATTGTGGGACAGTTTTGGAGCCTAAATATGCCTGATGGCTTTCTCAGCAAGTGTGCCTCCTGCTACAAATGCCCCTGATGCCAGTTTGGACTCTGTCTTCTCCTGTAACAGCAGGATGGTCCCAGTGACATGGCTGGACCTTGTTGGGAAAATGACACACCGTAGGGTGAACTTTGGTGTGAAAGGGGAGCCAATTGATACATTTTCCCCCTTCCTAGCTATTTTCAGATTTGGAAAAGCAACATAGAGCTCTTCTTCAAAGATGTTGTGAGATCAAGAAAACAGCTGTGCTACTACCAAGTAGTTGGAAGCTTATATGTTCCCTCTAGTATTTATTTTCTTTCCTTCCTGTCTCGCTTACACTCCCCCCTCATTACAGCTTTCCTGCGATCACACTCCCTAAAGTAATGTGAACGAAAGGGCTTTCATTGTGGGCTCTTGTACAAATATATATGACTTGACTCCATTTTCATACTGTTCCGAAACACAAGAAAACTAAATGATGATGTTAGAGTTCAGGATACAGATGAAGTTTAGGGATAGGGAAGACAGCAGTGACTAGGCAAGGTCATGAGGTAGGTGTCTGGGATGCTAAAATGTTCTATTCCTTGATGTGGTGTTTACATAGTGTTCACTTTTGATTATTATTTAAGTGGTGCTTTTATGAATGTGCAACTTTATGTATCTGTGCTATATTATCATTTTAATTAATTTACTCTCATTCTACTATTATATGATATGTAACTGTCTTTCATCCAAGAGGTTACTCTCACATGATATCCTTCCCTGGTTCATATTTCTATGTATAGTATATGGACATTCATATTCCATTACTTACCTATAATATTTAGCATTTCTTCCAAAACATATTTTCAAACATATCCTATCTCTTAAAGTACATTATGCAAAGTGGGAAAAGAAGAAGGTAAACTGACTTTCCCAACCACTCAACCAAATGTGTTGAGCAGAGTAGGTGCCCTAAAGATGTCCATGTCTTATTCCCTAGAACCTATGAATATGTTTTGTTATGTGGTAAGGGCAGATTAAGATTGCAGATGAAATTAGGTTTGCTAATCAGTTCACAAAGATGTTATCCTACATGTAGTCACAAGGTTTCTTTAAAGTGGAAATGTGAGGCAGAAGAGAGGTCAGATTTGAAGATGCTACACTGCTGGATTTGAAATGAAGGAAAGGGCCATAAGGAAGCAGGTAAACTTTAGAAAGAGGAAAAACCAAGGAAGCAAGTTGTCCCCAGAACCCCCAGAAGAACACAACCACCCCAATGCCTCTACCAATTTTGAAATTCTGACCACCGGAACTGTAAGACACTGATTTTGTATTGATTTTAGCCACACAATTTGTGGTTATTTGTTAAAGCAGAAATAGGAAAATAATATGCCCATTAATCATGTTGAATGTTTCCACAAACTTGAGAACACTTGTTCTTTCTCTTCCTGCTCTTTATTTGTTACTCATTTTATCTGCTAATCCCAGATAGCGAACGTATGAGCAAGATTTCTTTGACATTTTGAATGCTGTATGAAAAAGGAAGGTGGTGAGGAAATGTCAACCTGTAACATTTATATACAGATTAAACATACTACTATAAACAAAAGAAAAAGAAAAAGGAAGGTAAACAAGGCAAGAGTGAGGGAAAAGAAAATAATAGGAATAGGAAAGGAAAAAGCTATTAATGGTCAAGATTCAACATTAATTGTGTACAGTCAAAAAGTAGATGAATTCAAACCAACATCACAACTTGTCCCAAGCATAGGCCGGAAATGAACCTCATCCCACTTCTTTTTCCAGAAATCAGCATAGAACCAATTAAGAAGAAAAACAGTGAACCCCTATAGCATAATTGAATCTACTCCTTTTCACTCAAATAAGCCTTTCAAAGAAGTAAGACAATTAAAATTCAATAAATAATATAAAACAGATGTTTTAACATTTGTTATATCAAATATATACCATTTAATGTATATATCAGAGTGTAATAATTCATAGAACAAGGTTTACAATGATAAAGCTATTACTTCTGTTTGCAGAATTGCTGTGGGTTAGGGTTATGGTCCTAAATGTGAAAATTGATTATTTTTTATATTTAGCAATGGATTTTTATTAATTTTTAAAAATTGAACAGATACTGGGAATTAAAGTTCATTGGTAGGTCTGCAATTTGGTTTTGCCTATGGAAGAAGACTTTGGGGAAAAAGCTTTCCCCAAGGTCATTATCATTTTGCCTCATTCTCCTTAAATAGACCCAAAAGAAGTGGAGAAAAGAGCATTTATTGCCAAAGGTACTGTGAGATGGCAGATTTCATTAGACAAGAGAAGCAGAAACAATGAAGACTGATATCCACCAGACTTTGAGTTTATGATATCCGGGATTATCTGGTGCTAATTATTCAGAAAACAATTCCTCCAGCATCACTCATATTTTACTTTGGACAGCTGAACCTAAATTAATTCAAGAAGAAATAGGAATATAAAGCAAACTCAAGCTTTGGAATACAGTGGTGAGATATTTTTTTCTGAAACTAATACAGAATGTATATGGAAAAAGGGAATTCAATTAAGCAGCATAATATAATTACAAGACATTGGTCATCAAAATAAAGAGATAATTGAATTATTAAGATGATGATTAGATAATAACATGTATCCATACATAATTATGAGATAGGGTAGCATGGATATAAATAAGGAAATGTTAATCATTTTAAAGGAAAGTGAGTCATTACCATGTTTGAAATGCTTAGAAAGGAAAGAAAGGAATCCTTGATAGGGATCTTGGCTGAAGGAGAGATGAGGTTTCCTCTAGCACCTTGTGGTATTGATAGCAGATGAACGATCCCCATGTTTTCATGTAAATGCCCAGTTTCTTCTAGATGAGAGCCCAGGAACATAAATAACAGTTGCCAGAAACTGCTATGATTTGAGCTCCCTTAAATCAAAAGACTCTCTTAGCAGAGAATAGTATTGTTTATTTAATTATCAGGAAAACCAAAGGGGAATGAGTATGTAAATTCAGGGGATATGCTTGAGTCTGTATCTAAATAATATTATTACCATTACTATTATTACCATTATTACTGTTTTGTAATGCACAACGTAAGTCACAACCGTAATGACTATTCCACCGACTCTAATATACAGAGCTGAGGAAACACAGCCTTGTACTTTTCCCAAAGCTGGAAGTGCCAGACACAATGTTGCGGCACAGGAATAGCTGAGAGCACACAGTTCAGTAGGAGTTGCAAGCACCAAACGGGATGGATCTTAAAGGAATGTGGTCTCTGGTGGACAATGTATAACTTGAGAAATTACTTACATCTCTGGCTTAAGGAAGATTATTGAAAGCCCCTTCAATCAAAACGATTCCACATACCCTTTTCCATTCAAACATACCAATGACCCCACTGGAGTGTCTGATATTTCCCCACTGAGTATTTATCCATTTAAATAAATATTGTCCTTTTCCTAAACCCATTCACATTATCATTCAGTGACGATGTATTCCAGAAATAGTTAATTCATCCAACTGGGAGAATGAATATAGTTAGCATGAAATGTTAACGATTAGAAGGGTACGTGTCCCTGGCTTGGGCAAGGCAAAGGCGTTATATGTAACCGAAATGTTTGTACCCCCACAATATTCTGAAATAAAAAATAAAAATTAAAAAAGAAAGGTACATGAAGAACTGTTGACATTAAAGGGTGTAGTCTTTCCTTTATTTGAGTCCTTTGTCTTTCAGTTAACAGACAATGTCTGAAATACCAAGGGAAAGCAAATCCTGAGGAGTCCTAAATTACTCTGATTTTGCGCATGGATAAATTACGCTCACCTTTCTTTCAAATCTAACAGGTCTTGCTTTGTATCTAGCAGTTTCTTTTATTGCTGTATCTTCTCTTATCTCTGCCTACCTATCAGGGTTTTATGGCTACTTCGTACTGACAGAATTGATTTACTGTCATGGTAGAATTAGCTAATAATATGACAGGTGACAGTGAAGTTGAAACTCTGTCATCTCACAAATGGGATAAGACAAGTTCTGTGAAGTTAAATGACTTACCTGGGGTTACAGCACTATCATTTTAGGATATCATTTTAGGATAAGTTTATGTAATTTTGTTCCTCTTTCTACTACACCACACCACACATAGACTATGAGAGCTTGAGCTCTAATGGGGTGGGGGATTGATTCACATGCACAAAGATCCCGTCTCAAAAGAAAGAGAACTTGTAGAGGTTACCCATTGCTCATGAGTGATGAGTGACCATGGTAATGTTTAGATGGGCAAATATGGGCGTATGTCTTCACTTATGGGTCAAAATTAAAGCAAACATTTCCAGATATATAAATGTTACCGTATCCAAAAATACAGAAATTGTTTCAAAACTAAGTGCCTTATACAAAATAAGAACTAAGTAAATTTTAAAAACAGGTGAATAAATCTTGATAAAAGATGAGAGAGGAGAGAGATTTGGCAACATGTGAGATTGAAGGCATTTCCTTTATCTCTCTGAACTTTGCTTCCTCATTTGAAGTGAATGAATGGGATATTATATAGAGGCATAATAACATGACCAGAAGAGATACACTTCAATTTCTTTAAGTATGTATGCCAATCAGCAGTAAGTACCCATTTTTCCATTTTCAATTGCTATGGTCATCCATTGTTTCTGAGTTAAAAATAAGTATTGTATGTCCTTTTTATGTTTCTTGCAGGTAATTTAATTGCCTCCTGGGAACTTGGCCTTGTGGACTCATTCCATGGAAAAAATAAACAATGTCACTGAATTCATTTTCTGGGGCCTTTCCCAGAGCCCAGAGGTTGAAGAAGTTTGTTTGGTGATGTTTTCTTTCTTCTACACAGTCATTCTTCTGGGGAATCTCCTCATCATGCTGACAGTGTGCCTGGGAAACCTGTTCAAGTCTCCCATGTATTTCTTTCTCAGCTACTTGTCTTTTGTGGACATTTGTTACTCTTCCGTCACGGCACCCAAGATGATTGCTGACCTGTTAGCAAAGAACAAAACTATCTCCTATGTGGGGTGCATGTTGCAACTCTTTGGGGTACATTTCTTTGGTTGCACTGAGATCTTCATCCTTACTGTAATGGCCTATGACCGTTACGTGGCTATATGTAAACCCTTGCATTATATGACCATCATGGACCGGGGCAGATGTAATAAGATGTTGCTGGGGACATGGGTAGGTGGCTTCTTACACTCCATTATCCAAGTGGCTCTGGTAGTCCAACTACCCTTTTGTGGACCCAATGAGATAGATCACTACTTTTGTGACGTCCACCCTGTGCTGAAACTTGCCTGCACAGACACATACATTGCCGGCGTTGTTGTGACAGCCAACAGTGGTACCATTGCTCTGGGGAGCTTTGTTATCTTGCTAATCTCGTATACCATCATCCTGGTGTCCCTGAGAAAGCAGTCAGCAGAAGGCAGGCGCAAAGCTCTCTCCACGTGCGGCTCCCACATTGCTGTGGTCATTATCTTTTTTGGCCCCTGCACCTTTATGTACATGCGCCCTGACACTACCTTTTCAGAGGATAAGATGGTGGCTGTATTTTACACCATTGTCACTCCCATGTTAAATCCTCTGATTTATACACTGAGAAATGCAGAAGTGAAGAATGCAATGAAGAAACTGTGGGGAAGAAATGTTTTCTTGGAGCTAAGGGGACATAATTGGAAGTGGTAATTTTAGATGGATGACCTTAAATGTTCTCAGCCTTGGTTAACTCACCTGTGTAATGTAGACAATTACAACCTCACAGGATTTGGGGGTGGAAAAGTGAAAGCATACTATGTTCCAAAGGTATTATTTCTCATTATTATTGTATTTTTATAATTATTGATAATCAGATAGTTTCCTGAAACATCTATGACAAAGATATCTTAAAACCAGTATCTAAAATGCACAGACTAGCAATCTTTTTTGCTTTCATTTGATGACAATGTTTCTTTTTTAATTTTCTTTTTCTTTCAAGAAGGGGGTGGTGGGTTGTGAGGAAGGGTGTTCAGTTGCCTTGTTTTTTTTGTTGTTATTGTTGAGATAGAGTTTCACTCTGTTGCTCTGGGTAGAGTGCAGTGGTGTCGTCATCATAGCTCACAGCAACCTCCAGCTCCTGGGCTCCAAGCATCCTTCTGCCTCATCCTCCCAGGTAGCTGGGACTACTGGTGTGCTTTTTCTTTCTTTCTTCCTTTCTTTTTGGTAGAGATAGGGTCTCACTCTTGCTCAGGCTAGTCTTAAACTCCTGAGATCAAGCAATCTGCCTGCCTTGGCCTCCCAGAGTACTAGGATTATAGGCGTGAGCCACCGCGCCCAGCCTGAAGACAGATTTCTATTAATATTAACCTTCCTTTGCATTAGCTAATCCTGTCGTCCTACTTAAAAGCAGAAAGGCTCCACTTATATTTAAAGCTGAGGGAATTTAAAAAAAGTCGTTTAGAATGTCACAATGTGTGGGCAGTGTTTGCACATTTTGGGGCTTAATTTGTGGGGTATCAGGCAGCATTATTAGTCATATAGATTCTCCTAAAAAAATTCTTTTATCCTCCTACTTAGGCTATGCGTGTAGTTGTGGAAAATCATGAGGTCACGATGTGGGCTGGCTGCTGACATCCAGGGAGCAGCGAGAGGAACGGACCTCATGGTTCACTGTGTGGATTTTCACTTGTCCTTATCGATGCTGCTGCACATTTCACCACTGTCCTCCACATTAATATCAGAAATCCTTTAGCTTAATTTTTCAAGAGAATAAACCTCCAGTCTTTTGTGGAATAATGTAGAGGAGGTGTCCCCTGGCTGTGTGGAAAACGGCCTGGGAAAATAAAATAATTGTGATGTAATTCAATGTATGTTTCACCCCTACACTCTGTGGAACATGAAGCTCCAAGCTTTTAGCATCTCAGAGTTTTGCAGGTGAATTAGCTTGCTGGTTTTCTCTATTGCTCTTCAGATGGCTGTAACTTCTTCAACCCTGGTAAGTCAGCTACCTAATACTTTTCTTTAAGTTTCTAAAAACATGTGAAAGTCTTTCACCAACTGGTATTTCCTATCTGGTTCTTTTTGTCACTGTAGATTAACTTATAATTTTCTATTTTACTCTTACTTTAGTAACAACTTGGATGGCAGAGGAAATATGCCTTTATGGATAGATAGTTCATGATGTTTAACAGAAATTATATTTTTTTAAATATACACTTGTTAGTTTGTTGTCATAATACAATGAGATAAAAAGAAGAAAACCAAAAGCTGCATAATATCACTGTATAGAAGACTTATTTACATGAAAACATTAAAAATGCATGTTTTGAAAATTCAGACATTATAATAATGTATAAAATTAAAAAATCACTTCTTTCTCATCCTTTCTTAAGAAGGATGGAGTTATTAGCAGTTTGTCATAATTTCTTCCACTAAAAATGATCTTATACCTACATACACTTATACTTTCTAATTTATACAGTGTTTATAATCACAGAAAGAAATAATATAAACATGGTTACATAATTCTATATGTAATGTACCTTTACAGTCTTTCCACAGCAGCAGTTACAAATGAAATCTGATGGTCTAGTCAAATTGGACGTGGGTGCCCTCACCACAGCAGATACACAGGAGACCCTGCCAAAAAATAGTCCTCTCTTTGATGGCGAGTACATGTGGAGCCTATTCTTCCATTCTTGTGATACTTCACTTTGGAAGATGGGCTCAAGCCCATAATATCCTGAAATAAATAATAAATACTCCTCTCCTAGGGAAGGCACAAGGTGCTGGCAGTGTGAAGACGAAACAAAGGGTGTAACACCCAAAGTTCGAAATTGAGCACGTGGCCAAGATCTGGGAAGCAGTAACTCAGAATCCCTTAGGGTTGTGACCAGTCATGTTTCCCAAACTAGACCTAACGGAGGACACAGAACTAAGGTACATCGTTCCTTACTGTTCCAGCAATTCCCAGAACCATAACCGATATAGAACATCTCCCTTTTCCATCACCCATTCTAGATTTCTCTCACCCTTGACCAGCACTTTAGTCAGTGTGGGTTTTTTGCCTTGTGGGGTGAATAAAAATTTTACAAGAGTTTGATTCCAGTTACCTTGTTCTTATTGGGCTATATTTGTGGCAATTGTCCTGTTATAGCTATCACTGGGTGTGCAAGTGCTAAGCCATATTCCACTAATACTCTGTGTTTTGGATATTGTCATCTCTGCCCTAATATATAGTGGCAGCCTAGCTACTGACAATAGTCAGAATCAAGTACTCCAGCCAGAAGAGTAACTTTTTTTTGCCTGCTGGTTCACTTGTATAAGGAGCACAGAACTGTGGTTTCTACTATGTCCCTGGCAGGTTATTCTTCTCTCCAAAAAACAAGAACTCCATCCTGGTGAAACTGCAGATGCTACAAAGGAGTTCCTGGGAGGGTTAACAATAGGGAACACTCTACTTTCACCCCTTAGGTCTTACATGATGTATGTCAGGCAAGTGGGGACCTCACGTCATATATCAGGCATTGGTTCAGTGTACAACGCATGTACTGAACCTGAAGTGCAGCATCCCAGTTCCTCACAGAGCTGACTTCTACCTAATCCCTTAATTCAGCTATTAATAGGCCTTTCCCCTCTTCTATCAGATGGATACTTGTGGTTGGTAAGTTACTAGGTACAATTAGTTCTCAGTTCTGAGATCATGAGAATATTTCCACATCATCTTTGCTCACAAATATGTACAATGTCCTTGGAAAAGTTTAAGTGATATTATGTCAATATTTCAGTCAGTCTGAAAACTACTAAATATTGGTGTAGGCACTGTGGGGATGGATGACAAACTACAGGGGAAACAAGGACAAGACAAAGGGAGAAGGGAAGATGCGGGTGTGGCAGGCCCATGAGGAGGTCAGCTACTCCTCCCCGTGAAGCCAGGTCTCTAAGATAGGGGTTGCCACAGAGGATAAGAAAATTGATAGGAAATAGAGAGAATAAAAGAATACACAGAGACTAAGGTATAGTTTATAGTTTTATATAAAAAGATCAGAATAATCACAGCGGGGTGCTTAGGTGGCTAGGCAGATCCCCGTAACTGTCTAGCAATATGGTTAGATTCACATAGGTTTTTATAATCACAAATCTCAATTACTAGTTATCAGGGTTACATATTTGCATATCAGAGAATGTAGTTGCTAGGGGAACAGGATGACACAGGTAGTGGGCTAGGGTCAAAAGTCCTCTCAAAGGGCTACTAACAAGTCTTAATTTATCTAGGTGAACAAATAGGTACAAAGTCTTTTAGGGGCTAGCTTCTATGTTCTAACAGGTAGTCATCAATTAACAGAAGTATAATAAAAGAGGTATAGTGACTCTATATTTCTTTGATGTAGTCATTGTGGACTTAAAGGTAAACAGACAGTCAGGAGTGAACAGGAAGCCTGAATTTCTACAAACAGGTTGTTTATGACACAGAGGCATGTCTCAGAGCAAAGTACACTCATTGTCTGCGGTTCCCATCTTGTGGACTAGATATTTACTGTGCCTTCTCTTTGAAGGCACAGGAAAGCCCATAGTGAGATAACCAGGGAGTCCCTTGGATTGCTTCCCCACCGGAGATTTGAGAGCTCTCCCATGATAACAGCCTCTGATAAGTGAACCATTGAGTTCACACATTCTTTCAGGGCAAAACCTGCAAAGAAACCCTGTTTCTGTCTTTAATATGGCAATATTGGGCGACACAATAACATAATGATCTTAAGAGCCACATTTCATTAATTCTTCAATCATATTTCCCTACAGTTCAGAGGAAGAATTCCCCAGAAATTGATGTGTATGCAAGGAGTGAGGGGTCTCAGTGTAGACTTCACTGCCAGTGTGACTCCTAGTACTGGCCATTCTGTGTCTACCCTGTGCTACGTGCCTTGTAAACATTCTTAGTTAATGATTCCCCAAACCCTATAAGGTCGGCGTTATTGTTTATTTATATTTCAGGGATAAGAAAAGCAAGGCTTAGAGAGGTTAAGTATATCATCTAGGGTCAAATATAAGAGCTAGACAGTGGCAGACTGATCCTGTTTGCCTTCAGAGCCTGTGCTTAACCGCTATGCTAAACTGTATCCTTGGGGGTCATAAACTGTAATTTTCTTTGTACTGGGATATAGCATACATACCCATAAACAAAGTGGAGAAAGTGTAACGGTTTTAAGTGTACAGATAAATGAATTACAGATAGATGACTTTTTACATATGTTTAAATCCCTGTGACCAAGAAGTGGTTCAAGATACAGAACATATTCAGTATCTTATAAGCTTTCCCCAGTCATACAGTCCCCAGGGTAACTGCTCTTTGAGTTTTATCACAATCAAATAGTTTTGCCTGTTCTGAACCTACCCATAATTTGAGTCACACGGCATGCACTCATTTCTATCTAGCTTCTTCCAATCAACATAATGTCTGTTCTCCTTGTTCGTCATGTTGTGTATATGGGTAATTTGTTCTTTGTTATTCCTGTGCAGTATTACATTGTATGTATACACTGCAATTTATTCACTTATCTATTCTACAGACTTTAGTTTTCTAATTGAAACCCATGAAGCACATTTTCATGGGCCATCTGGGATGATTTATCAAAAGGAAGGGTGATACTGTTAAGATTTCCAGGCTGCTTATGAATGTTAGATTGAACCATGGGACATTGCCAATATTTAACCATTTTTGATCTGCAAAAATTGAACTGTCACATGGTTCAACTTAATAGCTAATGAATTCAGCTGTGCCAGACCGTTTAATTTTCTCTGAAGGTTGAGTGTGTAGCAGAAGTGGTAGGTGAGAGATTTTGTTGACACAGCTATGAAGATGCTTCTAAAAATTGATAGATAAAGTTGTGACAGCTTGCAAATTGTTGGGAAGGATGGACTAAGTATTTTGGGTTGAGAAACAAAGTTAAAATACAGAGGAGGATGAGTTCCTTGTTCACTGCTACATCCCTTTTGCCCAGCAGGATGTCCGGGCAGGAGCATTCTCAACTACTTCTTGAATGGATTAATAGAGGCAGGGTATAAGAATTTAAATTAGAAATGTAGCTTTTGTATTTGGCTCTTCCATCAGTAACGAGGTGCCTTTGGACAAGTCTTCACCTTTATGGATCTCACTTTGCTTAGCTGGAAAATGGAGAGAGGGTAGCAACTGTTTATTACCTAGACTCCCAGCTGCAATTTTCAAGGCATCTGTTTCTCAGAAAGGCATTTCCTCAACATTTGGAGAATGATTCCCAGGATGTAATTACATCCCCTCCGGTGATCATTAGTGCTGCTCTCTGAGAGGGGATCCTGGGCAGCGGACAATATTTGGATCTGATATACAGATAATCTTTTATCACGATGTTCTTGCCCTGTTAGTTGCTTTAAGTTCCGAGTAAAATGATGTAATGGTATGTGAGAAGTTGCTAGTTTGAATATACTTGTACTCCAGTTCTGTTATTTCTGTCTGCTCTCCTTTTCATTTTTTGGACATGCTCTTGCTGCAGAATGCTGGGAGACAACTCTGTTTTGTTTAAATTTAATGGTTTAGAAAGGATGTTAAATGTTGCCTGCCAGCTCAGATGTAATGAATGTCCTCATTTCTGGTGATGTTGGTAAGGAGAAAAACCATAAAAACAACAATGACATTCTCAGGGCCTTACAGAGAATCCTCATTTCTTCACAATTGGGCATATTGGAGCCCTTACCCTCCCTCACTCTGTGCCTTAGCCTTACAGGAATCCAGTTAGGAGGGTGGAAATAGCTTGTGAGTTTTCTTCTGAATTCCCTGCCTGAAGATTCTCTTTGATTATATGTGGGTCTTTTTTGTCATCTTTCACCTCCATGATATTTTAATTTTCAGAACAACACTCACATGATTCTGCTGGGAAAATGATGTTTGTTTAATTTGAAATGATGATATAAACAGGTGTCCTAACTTCTCAGTCCATTTAAACACGCTCAGAGGCTGTGGTGCATACTGAAAAGATTTTTTAAAAGCCATCCATTGAGTTGTTTCAGCCCTAAATACAGCTGCATTATTTGGACTATCTATGCCTAATCCAATTGATAAGAACTAATTGCCTTATGTCTCAAAAACATAAGACTTCATTAGATTCATTTTTTAAAGTGATAAAGCCAGAGGATTATAGGGAAAATGCAATTTGTGTGCCAGGTTTCAAATTTTATTTTTCTTCATAAAAAGTCTAGCACATGTTCCCTTGAAACAAAGCCTAAGAAAATAGCTCATATTTATTGATCCAGGCACTGTTCTAATATCTTATTGATTCATTTAATTCTTATAACAGCTCTACAAGATAAGTATTATTATGAGCTAATTTTTCAGATGATGAAACTGAGATATAGAGAAGTTAAATAACTTGCTCAAAGTCTGGAATTCCCTATAGCAATGGGATTTTGAGTCCAAGGGTCAAAAACAGGAAAAGAAGATACTTTACAATTCCAAGTTCTTTCCCTCTATTTATACATTTTATATTTACAATAGCAGTGAGATATGTTTATGCACTGGCCCTATATCTATTCCTGTGTATTGCTCTTAAAAAAATATCCAAGGAATAGAGTGCTGTCTATTATGGGGGAAAAAAAATTACCTTTAGAAGATGAAAATATTAAGAGGAAGGCCAAAGACAGTTTTGGATAATTTTTTATTTTGGTGTAATTTCAGAATGAAGAAAAGTTGTAGTAGGATATGCTTTCTTATTTTTATTTTTTAGGGACAATCAAAAATATATTTATTTTTAATTGACAAACAATAATAATTGCATATATGTATGGGATATAAAATGATATTTTGATACATGTGTATAGTGTGGACCAATCAAATCAGAGTAATCAGCATCTCTATCACAAGCTGCGGACATTCGTTTTTGAAGAAAGGCAGTATTGTGTTACCCAGACAGGCTCCTCCAGCAGCCCCGGATGACCTGCCACTGAAGCCTGTGGCTGCTGTGTTCTGCATTAGATTGTTAATGCCCTAAGGCCAGGACCTGCCACCAAGGGAAGGATTTAGGCAATGAGGTTTCAAATGCTGCCTTTGTTCCTTATGTAATTTGGGCATGTTATTTGACATTGAGACCTCAGTTTATTCCCTGTAAAGTGGGGGTAAACTCACAAGTTTGCTGTGAGAATTATAAGAGATAGTGCTTACAGGGACATCTGACACTTACCATCTTCTCGATGTCCTTAGGAATGCTGTTTGCCCCATAACTATTTATTAAATCTGATATCTTCCATTTCATGTGTGCCTATGAAGCTTCAGCTCCCATGCTACATGCTTTCCATGCCTTATCATCTTAACCTCTCACTATTGAAAACGTGGTCCAGAGACCAGCAGCAGCAGCATCACCCAGGACATGAGAAATGCTAAATTTCAAGCTCTGCCCCTGATATAATTGTCAGGATCTGCATTTGTAATGAGATCCCCAGATGGTTTGCATAAATGTTAAAGTTTGAGCAGTGTTGATCTAAGCTTCACAGCTATCCTACAAGTTAATAATGATAATATACATTTCCCAGATGAGGTAAGTGAGGGTCAGAGGTGAAGCAGTTTGTTCTATGCTACATAGTCCTGGGATTTGCATTCCAATATGTCTGGTTCCCAAGTCCCACTCTGCAACCTACACCCTCAACTCAATACCGACCCCTAATGTGTTCTGGGGAGTCCAGGGAGAGTCAGCCTTTGGTGGGACCAGGCCACTTGGCAGGAGCTGAAACGGGACTCCAGCTCCCGGGGTCAGTCACAGGTTACAAGGCTAATTTCTCCCTGACTCCTTCCCCCTACCTTTCCCAATCCCTTACCTCAACTTGATGCTAGATGGTTTCTAACTCTCCCTCTTTAGGATCCAGTTAGCTCTTCCTCTGCCCAAGGCAAATCCTCCTCCCAAGCATTTGCTTTTTCCCCTCGACACACATCTTTCCAAGCCAAGAGCCTCCCCCAACTCAGTCAGTTCAGTACAACAGTTGATATACTGAATTAACCCCATGGATCTCTCCAGGTCAGGGATCACAGACAGTTCTTTACTACTGGGGGCTGAGGTTTGAGGGTCATCCTTGTACTCCTTGAGAAAGTGTCTTTCTGTCTGTTAAACAAGGCAGAATGTTGATGTAACCTCCCATGCCATATCCTCTCCCCTCAATATACTCCTGTCTTTAGTACACACTAGTCCCCACAAACTACAACTGGACATTTAGTAATGAAGTTGGTTGAGGGAATTGCCAAAGGTGCTGATTCACACTAAAGTAAAATTTTCAGCCTCAATTTCTTGGGTTATGTTAAAGGTACTCACTTTTGGTATTTCCTTCTCTGGTGCTGCTGAGAGTTTGCAGTAGGAATCGTAGAGCCAGTTTTCTCCTCTCTTCACACTAGGCTTCCCTCCTACGCTATCTCTCTGTTTGAACTTTCCCAGGAGGTATCTTGTCTACTTTATCAGTGACAAAGACCAGGCTGGCCAGTCCAAAGTCAACATAATTACATGTTTAGTAGTGACAAGTAGGTACAAATGAATTAATACTGAATCATTGTTTCCCTGTGGACTTCCACTGTGTTTTTGTGTCCTTGTTCCCACTTTTTTTTTTTTGCAAGAACAGTACAAATTTTAAGCATGATCATAAAATTATTATTCCTAAGAAAGTTCAAAAAAAGATGCAAGTTCTATAGCTATTCAAATTAAGTTGAATTTGGTAGTTTTCCAGCAAGCAGAACAACAGATGGAAGAGTTACCTGCTCTGAGCTGCTCAGAGTACAAAAGGTGACACATTGTCCTGAGCAAGAAGCCAATAACAGAAGACAGTAACCTAGGACCAGGCCGTGTTGGAGCAGGAAGAGAACTAAGCAGCATTGACTCCTACCTAAAACTGTTGCTGAGGAATTTGAAGCCAGAGGTTTATCTAAGGCCACATAGCCAATTATGGCAGATCAAGGACTAGGATCCAGGTTCCTGACCCTAATCTCTTAGTGCTGCACAGAACTTTTCCCATGAACCATCAGTAAGACAGAGGAGTATGAATTTGTGCAGACTTGGAGGAATGTTTGGACTTGTTTGAAGTTTTCAAGACTATTTTAAAAATCCACACTTTATGACATACTTCACCCATGTTTTCTGTGATTTAAAAATAACGTACGCTAACTTAGCATTTCCCCACAACTCTTGGGGTAAAATTGATGCTACTAGGGTTATCTCAGCCTCCTCATATCTCCTGACACATTGTCATGGATCTTGGTTTCAGAAGCCTTCCAGATTGCCTCATGTGATTTCCAGTAAAGCTAGTAATGTGTCATATCCCTGCCTACACTGTTTTCTCAGCTCTTGGTGATTAATTGGGCCAGCTTCCTCCATGTGGCACGGAGTTCCAGCCTTTCAGACGTGCTGTGCAGCTGCACGTTGGAGGCGGGTGTTCTCTAATCTGTGGGGAGTAGGGACTTTGGGCAAAATTCCAGAGATATGCACTGTCCACCTCTGCGCCTTTGCACATGCCATTCCTTCATACCAGATTGCATTTCCCTGATTCTTTGCCAGTTAAGTGTCTTACTCATTCTCTCATTATCTTTATCAGGTCCCCTCTGTTCCTAACGCTAACCCTAATCCTTGAAATGGCTCTTGTCTTCCTGCATTCCTAAAACATATTATTGGAGCTCTTTCTTCTTTGAAAATCACTTATCTATCTTCCCACATATGGTTTAAGCTCTTTGAAGATGTGGCCATGTCATCTTTGTGTCTCCACATGGCTTGTTGAGACTTTCCTGTAGTAGCTGTTTAATCAGTCTGGTTGATTTGAATTTCTAAGTCAGGAAAAAGCATGATTTGAGGTTGCTTTTGCCATATGAGGAACAAGAGAGGATGTTTTTTGCCTTTCTTCTCAGGAATTTTTTGTCTTTCTCTTAGGAATGTTACCATGTTCCTTTCATGTGTGTGTTACATTAGCCTAAACAAACATTCAGCTCTTCATAGTTCTCCCACTAGCTGACTCTGAAAAGACAATGTTTGTGATGATATGATACAGTCCCAAATCTAAAGAGTGAAGAGCTCTGTAATGAGTATATGTTACAGAAAATTCTTTTTCAAAGTAACCCTTGACGAGCATGACATGTTCATATCCTGAGGGCTAAGATGACATCTTCATATCCTCAGCGCCTTGCTACCTAGAGGAGGACCCAGAATGTACGTGTTCCTGGCCACACAGATGAAGGAGGAGAAGCTGACCCTCACTGTGGCCCTGTCCTGCATGCTTTGACAGAGAGTAAATAAAAGGATAGACATGACTAAGCTTAGACATCCACCTCTTTGCAAACTCACCTCAATCCTGAGAGAAATAGTCTGAAAGCATTTCTGGTTTCACCATAAGGTAGCAGTGCTGCAAATAGTCTGTATCAGTCAAGGCAGGTTAACTGTGAAACCATGCCTTCCCAGGTCTCAGTGGCTTGACACAATAAAGGGTTATTTCTGCCATCTGTCGCAAGGGAATGTAGGCCCTTGGGTATACGTGTGTGTGTGTGTGTGTGTGTGTGTTGGGGGAGGCATGTTCTGCTGCATGCAGCTATTTCAGGATGTGAGCTCCTTCTATCAGTGTCCCCATTATACCCCAGGGCCTCAAAACCTTTTCCTGGATCCTCTACATCTGTCTGGCAGAGAAGAAGGAGCAATGGCGTATACTGCATGCACTGGAAATTGCATACATCACTTCTACCTACATCCCATTGGCTAAACTCCAGTCATGTGGCATCAAAACTGCAAGGGAGGCTGGGAAATGTAGTCCATTTGCTGCCTTAGGAAGAAGAGGGAATGAGTTTGTTGATTGTCCAACTAGCTCTCCCATGGACCTTGCTGGATTTATTATTATTATTATTATTTTGCCTTTAAGCCTCATTATCAGTTATTAAATGAATCATGATTGGAAAGACTAAGTGAAGGAGATAAACAGATTTGCCAGCTCTACAAAGCCTTCCCTGATTCTTCCTCACTCTTACCTTCTGGTTGTGCTATGTCCAGCTCTGCACACCAGGAATACTCTAGAGGGGCCTCCCTCATGGTATCTACTTCTTTCCATTCTAATGGTGTATGACCTAATGATAGCACCCTTGAAGGGTCTGCCCTTCATGTTAATAGCTCCCACCACACTGCATCCTGCATCCTGTGAACAATTCATAAGGATTTATGGAATTTATAAATGCTTGACCCCTCATCTCCTAACCCCCATTCCAAAACAGCATGATGCTGGCTGAGTTTTACACATGTTGGGAGTCTGAAGACCCACACTTCATGATCCCACACCAATGACAGCCCAATGCCCAGGTTAGAATTAGGGAACTAAATGACTATAAACAACTGTACTATATAATGCTGAACATATATGCTGGTACATATATTTACATAATTATATATTCTTTTAAGATCTCATATTAATGTTTTTCTCATCTGAATTGGAAAAAATCATGAAAAACATAGCCTGAAATCAAATTCAGCTAATCATAAACGTGTGTGTGTATGTGTTTGAATTAGATGGACAGCAGATTTCACTTGTTCATGTGGGAGATGGAGCACCAGCAGGATGTGGAGCACATGGCTCGCTGCACTGTCTGCTATGGTAAGTGGGACAGTTCTCAGATCAGGACGAATTGACTGGTGGTGACAGGCCAGATCTGCTCTGCAGCTGTGTATTTACTTGGCATGTGCAGGGCTCTAAAATCTGGGAATCTCCCAAGTCTGGATGTCAGACTTGTCTTGGGAGTCACAGACACTGCATTCCTGTGGGGCCACAGTCAGCAGAGCTGAGTTGTGCCTGACCCCCTTTAATGGGGCAAGTGTCTGCTACTACCCCACAGACCCTGCCCTCCCCATCATCTTCCTCCTGGCCCACTCTGCTCACTTACCCATCCTGCTAGGCTTCTGGGGACGGCTGGGCTTGTGACTCCTGCCATAGTGTTGTGGGCAGACGACTGAACTAAGAATTAAGAGTTGTAGGTTCTAGGCCTGGACCCAATGTTGACCAGCAGTGGGACATTGGCCAGTCATTTGGTTTCTCTTGGTCCCCAGCTTCCATCACTGTGTCCCACACTCCACACTAACCTGTGCTGGAGAGAACATTCTGCTGAAAGTTTCTGCCTACCCACATGCAGAGAGCTCTCATCCACACACACGTCACCCAGGGCCAGAGTCATGAATTCAACAGGGGATCACATTGTTCCCTCTCCTTGATCCCCACTGAGATCTAGCACTACCACAAGAGATTTGGCTGTGATAACTCAGTGGAGCCAAGCACAGTAACTGTCATTTGTAGAGTATGTTACAGTTGATGAAGTGCTTTCACATCCATCTCTCATCTGTCACATTTCTCCTCTGGGCGTCAGTTCCCTCTCCCATAGAAACATAAATCTAGCTAGTATTTATTAAGCTCTCAATCTAGCTAGTGTTTATTAAGCTCTCACTGTGCATCAGGCACTGTTCTGAGCACTTACATAGATAGTAACTCATTTTTCATTTAAACCTCACAAACAATCTCATAAGGTAAGTGCTATTATTATCATTATCTCTGTCTGACAAATAAGGAAGCTGACCCTCTGGGGAGGCTAAGTAATTTGCCCAAGTTCACATGCTGACTAAGGGATAGACCTGGGCTAAACCAGGCAGTCTGGCTGCTGAACTCTTGACTTCAACCTCTGTGCTGTGTTAATTAATGCACTATATTAGGAGTTTTAAACCTTTTTTGGTATTTTAGATTCCTTTGGCATCTGGATAAACCTATGATCTCAGAAAAATGTTTCTCAATGCACAGTTAAAATATAGAGGAAAATAATTACACTGAAAATATATTATCAAAATATTAAAATTTTTTGATATAGTAAAATATATGCTTTTTAAAAAACTTTTATTTATTTCTTTGTTTAAATAATAGGCTTGTTCTCTGAAGTAATATATGTGCCTTAAAAATAACTTTACAAAAAGTTTTAATTGACAAATAATAATTGTATATATTTACAGGGTGCAATGTGATGTTTCAATGCATGTAAACATTGTGGAGTGATCAAATCAGGCTAATTAACATAACCATCGCCTCAAATACTTATCATTTCTTTGTAGCAAGAACATTTAGAATCCACTGTTTTAGCTATTTTGAAATATACAATACATTATTTTAAATTATAGTCACCATATGGTGCAACAGATCACTGAAACCTATTCCTTCTGTCTAATTGAAATTTTGTACCCTTTGACCAATGCATCTCCTTTTTCCATCCACTTCCCTGCCCCCACCCAGCTTGTGGTAACCACCATTATACTCTCTACTTTTATGAATCTGATTTTTTTAGATTGCACATGTAAGTCAGGTCATGCAATATTTGTCTTCCTGTGCCTGGCTTATTTCACTTAGCATAATGTCCTCTAGGTTCGTCCATGTTGTTGCAAATGACAGAGTTTCCTGCTTTTAAAAGGTTGAATAGTATTCCATTTTGTGTATGTACCACATTTTAAAATCCATTTATAATGTGCTTCTTTATTAGCATAATAAATGATAAGATCTAGCAGAAAGTCTAATGACTATTATCTAAAGTAGTACCGAGTGCAAAGAATATTTACCTAGTTGCAACAACTGTACTATGATATGTAAATCAGTGATTTTTATTGGTGTCTGAATCACTAGTATTATAGTGGTTTGTTGTCTTTATGTATAATGAAAGGAAATGCTAAATTTCATTCCAGTAGAAGTAGTGAAAATAAAGATATTTTTCCCCATCCTAGTTCACAGATCCCTTGGGGGACTGTAGTTCCCAGGTTAAGAACATCTGCTCCCACCAGCTCTAAATGAAACAGTTTACCCCAGAAGTGGGTCTCTAATGCCATTGTTCGTCAGAATACCTGGGATACATTTCAATTATAGATTCTGAGTTCCATCGCAACCCTACCAAACCAGAATCTTTGGATAGAGCCTGAGAAATATATATAAAATTCTACACGTCATTCTGATGTTGAACCACCTTGAGAACTCTCAGACCATATTATTAGGCTATCATTTAAAATTTCCAATATTTGGGCATGGGTGGAGCAATATGGCCAAATAGAGACCTCCAGTGAGCATCCCTCTACACAAACACCAAATTCAACAACTATCCATGCAAGCACCTTCAGAAGAACCAAAAATCAGGTGAGTGATCATACTGCCTGGTTTTAACACTATATCAAGGAAAAAGGCACTGAATAGGGCAGAAAAGACAAGTCTTGAATTGCCTATGCCACCCCTCTCCTATCCTCCGGAAGTGCTACACCAGATAGATAGTATAAAACAGAGATGGATGGTATAAAAAGATATGGGTGGAAACAATAAAATGTTAAAAAAGGCAGGGGGCATGGAGTTAAAGGGTAGAATTTCTGTTAGATTTCTTGTTCCTTGTTTATTTGTTTATGAGCAGAGTTGTCATATGTTTAAAATAATTGGTTGTAAGATTTTTTTGCAAGCCTCATAGTAACCTCAAATAAAGAAACCTACAACAGATACAGAAAAAAGAAAAAAACAGGAAATTAAAACACCCTACCAGAGAAAATTACTTTTAACAAAGGAAAACAGAAAGGGAAATAAGAGAAAGAGAGGATGACAAAAACCAGAATTCATATAACAACATGGGAGTAATAAGTCCTTACCTATCAATAATAACATTGAATGTGAATGGACTAAACTCTCCAATCAAAAGACATGGAGTGGCTGACTGGATAAAAAAATCAAGAGCCAATTATAAATTGTCAGTAAGAAACCCAGTTCACCTATAAAGATACACATAGACTGAAAATAAAGGAATGGAAAAATATATTCCATGCTAATGGAAACCAAAAAAGAGCAGTAGTAGCTATACTTCTATCAGATAAAATAGATTTCAAGAAAAAAACTATAACAAGAGACAAAGAAGGCCATTATATAATGATAAAGGGCTCAAGGGCAAGAAGATATAACAATTCTAAATATATATGCACTCAACACTGGAACACCTGGGTATATAAAGCAAATATTACCAGAGCTAAAGAAAGAGAAAGATCCTAACATAATAATTGTTGGAGACCTCAACATTCCACTTTCACCAATGGACAGATCATTCAGACAGAAAATCAACAAAGAAACACTGGACTTAATCTGCACTATGAAACTAATAGATATTAATATTTACAGAACGTTTCACCCAACAACTGCAGAATACATGTTCTCCTCAGCTCATGAATCATTATCAAGGATAGATCATATGTTAGGTCACAAAATAAGTCTTTAAAAACTAAAAAAAACTGAAGTCATACCAAGCATTTTCTCTGACCACAATGGAATAAACTAGAAATCGATAACAAGAGGAACACTGGAAAAACACAAACACATGGAAATTAAACAATATGCTCCTGAATGGCCAGCAGGTCAATGAGGAGAGTAAAAAGAAAATGTAGACATTTCTTGAAACAAATAAAAATAAAGACACAACATAGTAAAACCTATGAGACATAGCAAAAGAAATAATAAGAGGAAAGTTTATAGCAGCAAATGCCTACATCAAAAAGTAGAAAAGCTTCAAATGAACAACCTAATGATGCATCTCAAAGAACCAGAAAAACAAGAGCAAACCAAACCCAAAATAGAAGAGATATAATAAAAATCAGAGCAGAAATAAATGAAATTGAAACAAAAAAATACAAAAGATCAACAAAACAAAAAGTTGGTTTTTTGAAAAGATAAACAAAACTGATAAACCTTTAGCCAGACTAAGAAAAAAGACCCAAATAAATAAAATCAGATATGAAAAAGGAGACATTATAACTGATCCTGCAGAAATCCAAAGGATTATTAGAGACTACTGTCAGTAACTATATGACAATAAATTGGAAAACCTAGAAGAAATGGATAAATACCTAGACACATACAATGTACCAAGATTGAACCAGGAAGAAATTTAAAATGTGAGACAGAAGCAGTAATAAAAGTTTCCCATCAAAGAAAAGCCTAGGACCCAATGGCTTCACTGCTGAATTCTACCAAGCATTCAAAGAAGAACTAATATCAATTCTACTTAAATTATTCCAAAAAGTCGAGTAGGAGGGAATACTTCCAAACTCATTCTATGAGGCCTGTATCACCCTGATACCAAAACCAGACAAAAGACACAACAACAACAAAAAGAAAACTATAGACCAGTATCTCTGATGAACACAGATGCAAAAATCCTCAACAAAGTTCTAGCAAACCGAATACAATAACACATTAAAAATTTATTCATCATGATCAAGTGAGATTCATCCCAGGGATGCAAGGATGGTTCAACATACGCAAATCAATCAATGTGATACATCATATCAACAGAATGAAGGACAAAAACCACATGATCATTTCAGTTGATGCTAAAAAACCATTTGATAAAATTCAATATCCCTTCATGATAAGAACTCTCAAAAAGCTGGGTATAGAAGGAACTTACCTCAACATGATAAAAGCCATGTATGACAGACCCACGGCTAGTATCATACTGAATAGGGAAAAACTGAAAGACTTTCCTCTAAGATCTGGAACAAAACAAGGATGCCCACTTTCACCATTATTATTCAACACAGTACTGGAAGTTCTAGCCAGAGCAATCAGATAAGAGAAAGAAATAAATGGCATCCATATTGGAAAAGAAGAAGTCAAATTATGCCAACAGTAAACAATCTGAAAAAGAAACCAAGAAAGCAATCCCAATTTCAATAGCTACAAATAAAATAAAATATGTAGGAATTAACTCAACCAAAGAAGTGAAAGATTTCTGTAATGGAAACTATAAAACATTGATGAAATAAACTGAAGAGGACACACACAAAAAAGAAAGATATTCCATGCTCGTGGATTAGAAGAATCAATATTGTTAAAATGTCCATACTGCCAAAAGCAATCTACAGATTCAACACAATCACCATCAAAATGCCAATGACATTCTTCACAAAAATAGAAAAAATAATCCTAAAATTTACACGGAACCACCACAAAAGACCCAGAATAGATAAAACCATCCTGAGCAAAAAGAACAAAACTGGAGGAATAACATTACTTGACTTCAAATTATACTATAGAGCTGTAGTAACCAACACAGCATGGTACTGACATAAAAACAGACACATACACCAATGGAACAGAACAGAAAATCCAGAAATACGTCCACATATCTTCAGTGAATTTATCTTCAACAAAGGTGCTAAGAACATATGTGGAGGAATGACAGTCTCTTCAATAATGGTGCTGGGAATATTAGATATCCATATGCACAAGAATGAAAATAGACACTTCTCTCTTGCTGTATGAAAAATAAAATCAAACAGATTAAAGACTTAAATCTAAGACCTGAAACTATGAAACTACTAAAGGAAAACATTGGGGAAACACTTCAGGACATTGGTCTGGGACAAGGACTTCTAGAGTAATACCCCCAAAATACAGGCAACCAAAGCAAAACTGGAAAAATGGGATCACATCAAATTAAATAGCTTCTGAACAGCAAAGAAAACAATCAAAAAAGTGAAGAGACAACCCACAGGATGCGGAATATATATGCAAACTACCCATCTGACAAAGGATTAATAACTAGAATATATAAGGAGCTTCAACAACTCAATAGGAAAAAGTCCAATAATCTGATTAAAAATGTACAAAAGATATGAATACACATTTCTCAAAATAAGACATAAAAATGGCCAACAGGTGTATGAAAAAAATGTTCAACATCATTAGTCATCAGAGAAATGCAACTCAAAACTACAATGAGGTATTATCTAACTATAAAGCTAAAGTGGCTTTTTATTAAAAAGGCAGTAACAAATACTAGTGAGCATGTGAAGAAAGGGGAACCCTTCTACACTGTTGGTGGGAATGTAAATTTGTGCAACCACTATGGAGAACAGTACGGAGACTCCTCAAAAAACTGAAAATAGAACAACCCATGACCCAGCAATCCCACTGCTGGTATACATCCAAAAGAAAGGAATTTAAAATACCGAAAAGGTATCCGCATTTCCATATTTATTGCAGCACTATAATAGCCAAGATTTGGAATCAACTTAAGTGTCCATCAATGGATGAATGGATAAAGAAATTGTGGTACATATACACAATGGAATATTATATAGCCACAGAAAAGAATAAAATCCTGCCATTGGCAAAAACATGGATAAAACTGGACAACATTTTGTTAGATGAAATAAGTCAAGCACAGAAAGACAAATTTCACATGTTCTCACTCATATGCAGGAGCTAAATATTAAAAACAATTGATCTTACGGAGACAGAAAATAGAATGATGGCTATCAGAGGCTCAGATGGGTAGCAGGGATGGGGAGTGGATAAAGTGGGGATGGTTAATAGGTGCAAAAATATAGTTAGATAGAATGAACAATATTTGACAACAAAATAAAGTAATTATAATCAACAAAAAGTTAGGGCATACTTTAAAATAAGTAAAAGAATGGAATTGTAATGTTCTTAACAGAAAGAAATGATAAATGCCTCAGGTGATGGATACCCCAATTACTCTGATTTGATTAACACTGAATGCCTGTATCGAAACATCACGTGTAACTATATACAACCATTATGTATCACCTACAATAATTAAAAGGAATAAAGAAAAAAATTTTAAAAACACAAACAAGAAAACCTCAAAAGATAAAAGAGTTCAATCAATTTACACAAAAATATAATTTATGCTATACAGGATGAACTTTAACCTTTGACACAGTATATTTCAATATATTTTCTGAAGATACATAGGAGTTAAAATGAAAGTATGATTATGTGATTTAACAGATGGAAAATGTTATAACATAGCAAACTTAAGAATAGTTTATATTAAACAGAATATAATTTACAGTTTGAATAGCTAACTAGAATATATGGACACAATAAAAAGGAAAGTGCCTTGTTTGAAGAGATGTCTGTATTACTCAAAATTTCATATTTTCAAGGTAAAACTATGCATTTTCCTCCTTTCTAAATCAATTATCTTAATGAGTAGGTGATTTTTTTTTTTTTTGCAAACATCAGCAGCTTAATCTGTATAAAATAAGACACAGGATTATCTACATATTTGAGTGTACAGATGTAATTTAGTTTCAGTGCCTATAGTTAAGTCTTTAAAATTTTTACATATTAGATGGAAATGTTAGATAATACTGCTGTATCTATCATCTAATTCTGGTCAATAACTTACCTCAAGAAAACTGTAATTAAAATATTTTATGATATAATATGGAATACTTTTAAATTTCAGAATAGTTGTTTAATTTTAGAAAAAGCATTATTTATAAAATATTAAACTTAATGATATGTGTTCTCTGAAGAAACAGAAAAACCTATGCCTATCCTACATAATTAAGTTTGGCCAATAATAGTGTTGATGTTCTACTTGGCAGCCAATGTTCTGTAATAGTCTTGTAGTCAATGAGATTTTGATTAGGGCATTCAATCAGTAGCAAACCTTACAGTGTATCTCAAAACTTAAAGCAAATTACCCAGAATATTTAAATAATTACATAAATACATAAAATAAATGTACTGTCAATACTTCTTTCTATTTTGGTGAGATTGTACTTTTTTTTCTTTTTGTTCTTTTATTAAAGTAAACATGAATACAGAAAAATGCACTAATCATCCATATATTGTGGTAAATTTCCAAAGTAGACAAACCCATGTAAATAGCACTCAGATGAAGAAACAGAACATTATCTAGGACGGAAAGTAGAGGAAGAAGCCAAGAAAGGGAGTTGTGTTAGTCTTTCTATAAAAATGAATAAATTTTTCCTAATGTCAAAATACAGAAAATTCTGACAAATATAAATAAAATGTCTACCTAGAGACAACTGCTGTTAACTTTTGATATTTCTTCTTCCAGACATTTTTCTCTTAATACAGATGTCGATATTTATGTACATAATATGCTATATACAAACATATGGCATATTACATGGAAGCACAGCATATATGGAAGTTTCCTCTTTATTAAATTTTACAATCCACTTATATGTGGGGGAAGAGCATTATAGGCAGAAGAAAGAGGCCCTGAGGTGTCAATGTCCTTGGCATGTTTTAGAATAGCTTGGCACACCAATGTGGCTGAAATAAAATGAGCAAGATGTAAATCAAACCATAAATGTATTTCTATAGGATTATATAGAATTTTGTGAGCTATGAAAGTATTTTTATTTTATTCTGAGTAAGAAGGGAAGCCATTGAGGAGTTTGAAGAAGAAATGTGGGATGACTTGATTGACACTTTAAATGTTTAATTTTGCTGCTAGTGAAGAACAGACTACAGGCAGTCGAGGGTGGGAGATTAGGCTACTGCAGCAATCCAGACAAAGGTGGTAGGGTTAAGTGGTCAGACTGAGAATAAATTCTTAAGGAATTGCTAAGAAGATATGTTTTAGATTACATGCAGGGTGAAAAATAAAGGGATCAGAATGATATCAAGGTTTTTGGCCTGAGCTATTATACTAGAAGAACACAAGTGGCAATTACTGAGATGAGGAAAAATGACAGGGTAATAGGTTTTGAAGGGAAAGAAGGGAGTTTAGTTTTATGCATGATAATCATCTTGAGATGCTTATCAGACACACAAGTGAAGATACAGAATGGCTGAAACTGGAATTATGGGACAGTTTTGGGCAGGACATATAAATTTAAAAGATAACAACATGCAGAAAATATTTAAAGCCAGGAGACCAGATGAAATCACAAAGGAAAAGAGGAAAGAGCATGGAGACACACTAATATTTTGAAATCAGGAATATGAAGAGGGTCTTACAAAGGACTCTGAGAAGATGCAACCAATGAGAACCCACGCCCTGGAAGCCATTTGAAGAGAGAGTGCTTCTAGATGGAAAAGTAGTTTACTTTGTTAAATTTTGCTGGCAAGTTAAGAAAATGGGAAATTTCTAAATTACCACTGGATTTGGCAATGAGGAAGTTATGAGATACTATGATAGAAGTAGTGCCAAAGGAGTGGTAGGTTTGAATGTTTAATGTAGTGGGCTCAAAAGAAAATGGTAGCAGAGAAAGCAGAATGCTGAAATTGAGACTTGGCTAGTGCAATTATAGATAACAACAGTCTGAAATATAACTATGGAAACTGGTGGCTGAGGCTGGGTGTAGGTCAAGATCATTGGAGTCAAGAATGTTAAGGGACTGAGAGCATGTGCTTATTTTATCACATATTAATCCAACTGTATTAACCATTTAATGAGAGGCATATAGAGATAGAAAAATATTAATACATATAATAGGAATAAAACTGTTGTGAAAAACATTTCTAGTAGGAATATTTAATAAGAATTTTAACCAATTCTATTAATAATTTTATAAGCATAAAGCATTTTTCAATAAGTTTAATAAAAAAATTATGTTTTTAGTGGTTATCCTTAAAGGAAAATAAAAATTATTTATCTTACTAGAACATGTTCAACACCCAAATATATCAATTTAGAGACAAATATATTCAAAGGCAAAGTATTTTGGTCCTGACATAGTAAATCTTTTAGATCTTGCCTATGGTTACCATCATTTTTACTATAAGTCAATGTAGGTAGTACTACCTGAAAATAGAACATTTTATTAATTTGGTCACAGAAAATAGGCACCTACATTTCCTATTTTGTATATATGATTTATATAGATGTATTTCATGTACACAGCTATGCTAATCATCTTCAAGATTTTTAAAAGATCACAAGGGGAAAAATACAGATTCATCTTCAGTTTCTTTTTTTTTTTTTTGAGACAAGAGTTTCACTCTGTTGCCGGGGCTAGAGTGCCGTGGCGTCAGCCTGGCTCACAGCAACCTCAAACTCCTGGGCTCAAGCAATCCTTCTGCCTCAGCCTCCCGAGTAGCTAGGACTACAAGCATGTGCCATCATGCCCGGCTCGTTTTTTCTATATATACTTAGTTGGCCA
>CAUYRT010068164.1:0-92996 GCA_963574885.1 Lepilemur ruficaudatus | reverse complement strand
GTAGATTTTTAAATGTAACAAGATAAGTCAACTTGAGTGGTAATATATTTTGGGAAATCAGCTCACTATAAATTGTGACTGTAAACATTATACTGTAAATGCTTTGTAGTTTTCCCCCAATAAAAAAGAAAAAAAAATGTCTTCTGCCTATTTCCAAGAAAGGATTTTAAAGCATTGATTCTAGATATCTAAAAATTTCAGATTTGTTATTGCTGTGACTAATAAATCATATTCTGGATCAGTATTTGTCTATGTTCAATAATGAGCTCCTTAGTTTACACTATGCATATCATTATTATTAGTTCATTCACTAATTTTTAAAGATATAAGGCAGACATCCTCCACCAATCTTCATGTAAACCCAAGAAACCGAAAAAGCTCAAATATCTGGTCTGGCTTTTAATATCTAATTTTTAAAGATATTGTAAGCCAGTTCATTCAACTAATTTTTAAAGATATTATAGGCACTGGAGGGATAGTAAAAATCCCTGCCATCACAGAATTTATTTTCTATTTAGTAGAGGGAAGGTAATACAATAAATAAAATGAATACGTAAGATATGCTGTATGATGGAAGATATGTAGACCAAAACTCAATAAATAGATGGCAATTTAAAATATGGTGGTCAGGCTGGGTGCGGTACTCACGCCTGTAATCCTAGCACTCTGGGAGGCCAAGGTGGGAGGATTGCTTGAGTTCAGGAGTTCAAGATGAGACTGAGCAAGAGCAAGACCCCGTCTCTACTAAAAATAGAAAAAATTAGCCAGTCAACTAAAAGTGAAACAAAAAATTAGCTGGCGTGGTGGCTCATGCCTGTAGTCCCAGCTACTCGGGAGGCTGAGACAGTAGAATCATTTAAGCCCAGGAGTTTGAGGTTGCTGTAAGCTAGGCTGACTCCAGGACAGTCACTGTAGCCCAGACAACAAAGTGAGACTCTGTCTTAAAAAAATAAAATAAAATAAAATAAAATAAATAAATAAAATGTGGTGGTCAAGAATACCTTCTCTGGAAAGATGACAGCTGAGTAACAATCTGAAGGATGTGAGAAAGTAAAATATGGAGAGATCAGAGGAGGAGTTTTTAGGGTAGAAAGAAGAGCAGATAAAAAAAATAAGCAAAAATGTGCCTTGTATATTTGAAAAACAGCAAAGAGAAAGAGGAGGTGAAGAGAGACCCTTAATTCCAACTGTGACCAGACCAGGTCATTTTTAACATGCTACCCCACAAAAAAGCTTCCATATTTTACTCAACATTTCTTATGAGAGGTTCCTGAAAAATGAGAAGACAGTTAAAATGTTTTTTATGTAGAGAAATTTGTCTTTGCTTAAAATTACTCTGCTAATCTTTCAACTTTACCCTAAATTGAGAATTTAGAATAAAGAAATTTCCTGGTAATTTATTCAAAACACTTTTTTAAACATAACTGCTTATACATTTTTTAAATGTATTATCTTCATTTAGTCTTTGTCTAGGTTACAGTGTTAAATTCTCATGCGCATTACTTGATGAAGAGAAATTCTCTAATACATTGGACTATTTCTCAACATAATTAGAGTACTGCTGTTGATTGCTGATGTAGAGCTGCTAGTTAGCTTTTTAAATGGATGTTTTCATGCTGTAAGTTGACTAGCAATGTCAAGTCATTGATCCAATGTTGGTTTTCCCCTCTATTTCCCCTTCAAAAATCATCTAGCACTTTACAATATTATAGCAATAAAATTGCTGATTACCCAAAGGAATGCCGTGAAAATAGATCATTAAGCAGAGTTCAATCTGAAATATCTTGTATCTGTTCCTGTACTTCCACCTTAATAAAATGATATCTAAGTATTTTTGAGACATATGCAGCAGTTAAAACCTAACAGTGTTGACCCTGCTTAGCTAGAGTTTTCATAAAAATAATTCTGAATTTTCTCTTTTTCTTTAATTCAAAGTGGATGAATCATTGAAAAAATTGAGAATCAATTAATCTGGTATTGCCCTAGTATTGATTTCGATTAGTAGCAGCTCCCCATGGTTAACAATATGAAGCTTATTTGTTAAAAACAATCCTATTTACCTGTCAAACTTCTCTCATAGGAGGAATGTATTTATAATCTATACTAAAAATCACATATTTGGTTGGAAATGGCTCAAAATATTTTGAATCAAATAGTCATAACATCACTTTCTCTTCCTTGTATCACATTTAAATTCATTTACTTGCATTTACCTATTAAAACAACTTCAATGAGAGTAGAGTCTCCACATTTGAAAAGCTAAATTCTGAGGCTGTGGAAACCCAATGGTAGATAGCAAATACTGTTATTTATTGCATATTTATCCACAAACTGCATTCCCTATTGTTAGAAGACCATCTCACCACCTACAGACAGGTAGCATAGCATAGCGTGATAAAGAATCGAGACATTTATGCATTCAGAAAGTCAGCTTACTATTTTCCATTATGAGACTATTTTGTTTCAAACCTTAGGGCATAGAAAACAAGTTACTGTTTGCAAAGTTGACAATTTTGGCTCTATTAAGGTAGAAACAGCTACCTTCGAACATATGAATGAATAATAAATTCTCCTCGTGCTTAATACTGGAGGGCAGAGAAAGGAGGTTGGCAAAACATATATTTATTATATGATACAAAGAAAGTAGTTTGGCAAAACTGAAAGCTATGAATAGGAATTATTCTTCCCATTTAAAGTTTCAAAATGTTCTACATAATACATTGCAATTTGGAATCTTCTTCTCAGGAATTATAGTTTGAAATATTTCTTTAGGAAAAAAATCCATAAGTATTATTCATAAGTGCTATGATGTGTCCTCCAAAGTTCATTTGTTGGAAACTTAATCCCCAATATAATAGTGTTGAGAGGAGGGACCTTTGATAGGTCATTAGGTCCTGAGGGCTCTACCCTCATAAATGGATTAATGTCTTTACTGAGGGAGTGGAGTGGTCTTGTTGCTAAAGTGAGTTTGTCCCCTTCTTGTTCCCTATCTTCCATGTTCTCTTGCCCTTCTACCTTTCACCATGAGATGACACAGCAAGAAGGCCCTTGACACATGTGGGCCCCTGGACCTTAGAATTCCCAGCCTCCAGAACCGTTAGCCAAATAAACTTCAATTGTGTATAAATTGCCCTGTTTGTGGTATTCTGTTACAGCAGCACAAAACATAGTGAGACAATAAAGAAAAGCATTCCTCAACAGTGCATCTGTAACTAGAGGTACAAATAACTTAGGTAAGTTAAAACAAATAAAAACTATTTTAATGTTATATTATGAATGAATGCAATAAACCTTACATTTTGCCATTATAATCAAAATATGCCAATTTAAAGTAAACACAGATTCTGGATTTTCTTGCCATAACCTAGGTAGATATGTTTCTTAAAGTAGAAGTCCAGCAATATCTACCAATGAATACTTACCACATTATAGATGTTGTTCTAAGGTTTTTATGTATGTTATTTTATCTAATTCATACTGATGAAGAAACCCATGGCTCACAGAGTTTATATAACATTCCAGGAATGTCCTAAGAAAAGTCAGGATTCATTCTACTCCAGTGAGATGCTGGAAACAACTTGTATTGGTTTGCAAGAGCCAATTATTAAAATTTTAGGAATTTGGCTAATGTTGTTAAACGCAGGCATTATTCAAAATTAAATCATAGTCAATGTGCAATTTAAATTATATCTAAAACAGGTAATACATAGTCAAAACTCTTAAATTCCTCATTACTTTGCTATACTGTATCTATGCTGCCTAGGTTATTTATAACTATTATGTCTGGTGGAAATACTGTATGTCAGTGTGTTCTCAAGCTACACACACCTACTAGAACAAATTAATTGTTTAAAAAATTAATCGTAGAAAATAAATAGTTCCTATATGGGATTGCAAAACAAATAAAAGTCTAGGAAAGAAACTCAAAAAAGAAAAACCTGAGAAGGGAGAGGTCAAGCAAAACCAATGCCAGAAACTAGGTGAGAAAAGAAAGAAGTAATTTTACCACTGATGCTATAACAAGTATAGGATTTTTCTGAAATGGTTGAACTGCACTCTGTGAGGAAGTAACATTTTAGCCACCATATGAAAGTGATAGCATAATGGAAGGAATACAGTTAAGATGAAGACAAGTTCCTTCAACAGCCATGTCCACATAATCAGCACATTTTAACTGGGAACAATGTACACAGGTTTGGAACTCAGAAAATAGGTCTAGAGAATAGGTAGGAAAGTTGGTGCTAAGCTTTTAAAGTAAAACAAAAGAAAAACCACTAATAATAATTTTCTCCCAACTATGATTAGAAGTAGGGAACAAAAAAGGTCAGGCCTGTTGGTAGATGTTTTGCTAATGAAAAATGACAGAGAATCTGCAAAATTTAAGTCCCATTTTCCTTCCATATTCTCCCCATGAATGAACTTGAAATTGAAAGTGAGAAAGAAAATGAAAAGTTGGAGGCATTATACCTAAGAGAGGTAGGAGACACTAAAAAAAAAAAAGGCATTTTGAATTAATTTAAACATTCAGAAAGTCATATTCCAAATTATTTTTTTAAAAGATAGTTGTAGATATGGACAGAAAGACGCTTTCTATTTTTTGGAATATTAGAAAAGTGGAAAATTTCCAAAAGATTGGAGATGCTAAAATTTTCAATTTGCAAAATGGGCAAATGATAATTAGAAGAGAATGATCTTAATGTCATTATTGGAAAAAAATCTCTCATTATATTTTAAAATATAAGTATCATTTCAGACAACATTAATTTACTTGAATAATGTATTAATGTGAAAGAATATTAATCCTGGGGTCAGGGAGACATATTCAAAATAGAATTGCCTCTTTCAATCTTACTTTGTCACGTCTAATGTAAGGGTTATGGTTAAGTTAAATGATATAACATGGGTGAGAATGTTAAAATAAATACTGTAAGTGAAACAGCTGGTATGGTACCATAGTAAATAGAAGTATTAGGTTTGATTATTGATTTGGGGTGTGTGTGTGTGTGCGTTCTCATACGCACAGGTCATGGTTAGATAACTATGAATATAAATAAATAGTAATAATCTTCTAAAATTATACATATTTACACATTACATTTAGAAATGATTTAACATTTATATGCATTTTGATTTTTTCCTCACTTTGTGAAAATGTCTGTATAGAGTTTATTCTTCCATAAAAATAATAGATGTGACAACTTATTTGAAGCAGTAAAGTTGGAGGCAAAATTGTATTCTGGAAAATTCCCTGGACATCAGGATGTTTCATTCCCAGTTATCACGATTTGCTAACTATCATTCTTGATGGGTTATTTAACTCCTTGTGTTTCAATTTCCACACCATTGAAGGCAAATGATATTTTCTAATTCATGGGGTTTTAGTGAAGATAAACTTAGAGCCTTTATACAAAAACACTCTGTATACTCTGAAATCGTTCAAATAAATATATATCATTAATCATGGCTTTATGATGAAATTTTCCAAAAGAATATAATAAATTCAGCCACATTGAATAAAGAACTAGCCTATCATTGAATAAAGAATACATTTCATCTTGGTTTGATCTGTCCTTGGCTCTGTTCTTTTGCATATTTAATCAATGATTTGACTGATGTCAGAAAAAGCATATCAGTAAGAGTCTAGACTGCCGGATGACAAAATGCAGATTCAAATTTTTCTTAACTTTACATAGAAAATTATAATATGTAACATGAATAAAATTAGAATTCTGAAGTTGTGTTAAAATGCCTAATGTGTCATTTCACTCAGGAGAAATTTTACTATTTAAAAATTCAATTAACATTAACTTTTTATCTTATAGAACACAAAACTAGGATATTCAATAAAGGACATAGGAAAGATTTCATAAGAAAAATAATTATTAATAAGAAATAAAAAAGATAGAAAACGATTAGAATAATGATTCACAAAAAGGTGTTATGTTTAAATGGAGTAGGAAATGATCAAAATTATGATAAACACTGACCTAAATGACTATTGAGAGAAAGCAGAGAAAGTTAGGGATAAGAGGAAAGGACAATAGAAAAGCAAAAAAAAAAAAAAAAAAAAAAAGAGTGAGAAAGCTCATCTTTTCTTTATCAGAAATGAAAAAAAGTCAAAACTATTTTTTCCAGTGTTATTTAAAGTGGAGCTCAGGAGCCACTGTTAAACTTCTCAGATTTCTGAGAACCTGCTGCAAACTCCACTGGTTAGAAACAGCCTCTTAAATTCATTTTAGGACCTGTGATCCGCAATCATGGAGCCACAAGGTTTAGCAAAGAACTTGTTACTAATGATAGCTGAATGTTTTTGAATTTAGAATAGAGTTATTATATCCATCACTTTATTCACTGGGTTACTTGAAGAGAAAAAGGTAAACTGAAAATAGTGCATTAGAAACTGTACACAATCTGTGATTCTTATTACTAGGTGCAGTCCATAGCAGTGTCTTACAAATGTGCGTGTCTGTCAACAGTGGGAAACAGACTGAGAACCACTGGCACACACCATACATTACTTGTGAGTACTCCTGTGATAGGTACCTTTAAGACATGACACCCCAACACCTACAAAAAATTACTTATAATTGTAAAGAAAAGCATCAGCACTTCAAAAAAATTTTAGCCCTGTTGAGGATTTATCTATTTTCTTTTCCTAGAACAAACAAATTTCCTAAACACTGAGAAAGCCATCATCACTTCAGTATTTTTTTCCAGATCTTTTGCAAGAATTTCCAAAAGACAGGGATGGTGTCAAAAAAATCAATTAAACAAGATTTAGTTTGGAGATTGTTTCTTCTCTGTGTGTCAATAATCAATATAATAATAATCATTGCTTGAATACTTTTGCTTTTGCTTTATTATTACATACAAATTAGTAAGTCCAACTAAAATGATTGATATAGTATAATCACATGTATTTATGCCAAACTTATTTAAATCATTTTTTTCACATGCGTTGTGAAAACCACATTATCATGATTGCATGGATTGTTGTGTTCCACTTAATAGAGGAACATGATTCATTTCAGAAAAAAGTATTTAAAATTTTGTTAAGCAAAAAGAACTTTTGTAGAGGCAAACTAAGCAAGAAAGGCGTTTCTTATTCTCTGTTCTAAATAGTATTCAAGTGGCTTTAAGAGTTCACAAATCTGCAAAAGATGACTAACCTTTTAGATTGTGTCTGTACCAGGAAACCCTGGCACAATGATTTTGGAATGAGCCAAGTTCTCAAAACACAATTACATGTTATTATTTTTTCCATCTTATGTTAGACCCATAATCAGATTGGAAATCTATAGTCAGCGATAATGGAGTACTGAGACAATTGTCCATATCATTCAAACCAAAGAAACAACTTTGATTTGAAATTCTGTATCTAAATGATTGGGGCCAGAGTGCTTCTTTGGTTTGAATGATTTGGATAATTGTTTCAGTTCTCCACTTCATCTTGCTAGTATAAATTGCCCAAAAGCAAATGTATGAGCTACCATATTCATTCAGTGCTGTGAAAATATGTACATATTTGTGGCATATAAAGTTTGTAAATGTTTAAAGGAAAATAAAACTGAAAACTACTGGAGGCATCATTTACATATTTTCAATACCTCCTTTACAGAAAATACATTACAGTATGCAGGCTCACACATGTTCACTAAATTGGATTTCAGTGTAGCTATTTATCACTAAGCTATTTCTGCAAATTAAACAATTCTTAAAAAATTGATCATCACAAATGATTAGGAAAAGAAAAATCCAACAAAATCTTCTAAATTAAACATGATTAAAAAAATAAACACAGTGCCTCAAGTTACCGGAATAAAATATTCGTAAGTTGCAGAATCATAATACAGGAAGAAATATCCACCTATGCATTGTCATGCTCCATGTTTGTGATTTAACTGTGTTTTTGTTGCCATGTATTTGGATTGCTAAAGCCAACTACACTTCTCAAAGTGGATCATTGTACTTGTTTTAGTCTTGTTTTGAAAAGCTTAAGTTCTGATCTTCGCCACAAGCACTAAAGCAATCAATGCTGATGAATGACTAGAAATGGTTTCTTTATTCCAGTCCTCACTGAATAGAAAGTTTCCATTATCTCGTTCAACATCTTCACTCTATCAATTTGACAGGGGCAGGCAGTTCCACAGTTCACTGCTTTCACTTTGGAATTGTATTCTACTTATCTGTTTCTAATATGAAAGAAAAATGAAAAATAATAAAGTCTGGAGAAAACTACTTGTTTGCACACATATAAAGACCATCTTTCTTTCTTCCTTTAATTGTTGTTCCACTTTACCTGGAACATGATCATTTAAAACAAAACTGCAGAATAAAAATTCATAGCTGATGGAGCCCAACTTCTAATGTGTTAGATAAAATAAATCAAATTTCACTTGTTGTAAAGAAAAAAAAAGCATCATCTTCCATACTCTTTTTGATCCTAATGGATATTGTACATTTGTTCACTTTTCAAGGATTGGATAACATCTTAGCTTCTTCCTGCGGCTTTGTGCTGGCAACCTGGTGGCTTAGAAACTCACTCAACTTGCTCATATTGGGACTGTGTGAGGTTTATTTTCCCTCTTTTTGTGAATATTGTCTCTATGGAGAAGAGGAGCAGGCTGGAAAAAAGGCAAGGTGAGAACCAGGGTCTTTTTGGCAGCCAGTCAGTAGTAGGCTTTTTAGAAGAAATGCAGCCAAGGTAACAGGACAAGATGTCAGAATGAAACTTTTTGGAACAAAAAAATGGAGAAAACCATGAAAATTGCTTGGGCATTAGTTACCAGAGAATTTTATTCTCTGCCAGAAATTTTCTTACTGCAAAGATAGCCTTCTAGTGTGCATAGATTATACTTTATGCAGAAACAAGGTCCAGCCTCGAAATATCTGGAATAATCAGTCCGGGCACATGAGCTTGGCCACTAAACTTGGCTGAGCTGCATCACATGTGGGGCGGTGACCTTCGGGAAAGCTGAATCCATGCCACAAGGAAAGTAAATCTATCTGTCTCTTTTTTTGTCCCTTGTACATTTTCATGTATATCTGTGATAACTGCACTTGTGACATAAAGATCTTTTTGAAATGGAAGAAGTCACGCATGTTTTAGGAAAAAGAGCATTATATTCATATAACAGTAAATGCTCCAAATTATACTATGAAATGTTTCATTGATTGCATGCTTGTAAAGTATCAGTAACTTGTCATTTCATTTTATTTTGGTTTGTGTCAGTACAAAGCTACATCTAATAATTACGAACAACATTCTTAGAAGAAAAAGGAGTTATGAAAATAAGCACATGTAACAGAAATCACTTAAACTCAAATCCTCTAGACATTACTGGTGAAAGAGAAACAGGCAAGGGTACCACGTCACCAGGTAATGACTACGATCCCTTGAACACTAACCTGGGCCACTCAGCAGAACATCCTATGTGTCCATTTTCTCCTCTGACAATGAGGAAAAACAAATCAAAATCATATTTTCAGACACTGAAAATAATACTTCTAACTACCTTCAAAACTTACAGAATAGACAAAAGAGGGATAGGTAGACACTACTAGAGGGGATAGATGGGTGTCTAATTTAGCCATTTCTCTCTTTTCTTCCTAGATATATCACTGGTTCAGTTGTGTATACTTGTACTGCCTTAATCATAAACATTAATCCAAGTGGTTTTTAAGGAAGAGTAGAGTGTATTGTATAGGTACATTTATTAATACATATAAAAGAGGAAATTTGTCTTGTGGATAACTTTCGGACATTAGTATTTTGAGATTTTTTTCACCACATATTAGAAAAAGCATTCTGTTACATTGGCGTTTTATGCATACATTGGGGTCTGAGATAAAAACAATGTTTAGCCCTACAAAATAACAGGGTGGTTAAGAACAGGCATCTGAATAGCGCCTGGGTTCAAAACCGGGCTCTGCCATTGACTGGCAGTTTAACCTTTGGCAAGTTACTTGACCTCTCTGTTCTTTAATTTGTTTTATCTATAAAATGGGACTAAGTGATTGCACTATCACTTAGAGATGTTAGAAAAATAAAACGAGCTAATATTTGTGAAACGATCAGAACAGTGCCTGGCATACGGTGAACTCTTTATAAATGTTGGTTAAATAAAGTACATTTTCAGACAATGATTTTTTAATAAACCCTGACACAAATGTATCTTTTTTCTTTTTCTGAGAAGCTAAGTAGCAGAAGAAAATCAAAGCCAAACCACAGAAAATAAATACAACTATTTTGTGCACTGTGGTAAAAAAGTTCAATATCAGAAAAGCAATAGAGTAACCAAAACAGTTACAAAATGGAAGGTGTGTGCTAAATGCGCAGTTAAGCTATTAATGTTAATATATTTGTAACGAGGCTTTATAATTTAACAAACCTTAGTGTTAATCAAAATTAGACTTTGTGAGCATTAAAAGGACTTGCAAATAATGAGGTTTCTGTATGAATGAAAATAATTGAGTAGTCTCTGGAGTTAAACAATTTATTCTGGGGGCAGATATATTTTATAGCACTTTGTAGGAAGTCAATATCCAAAAATTCATTTTCTATTAGTTTAGCTTAGGCCTTTGGCCTCAGAGTCGCAGGGTTTTTTTGAATAGAAGCGCTGAGTTTCCACAGGTGCATTTCCTCCGGCAGATTTATATGCCTCATAAAAGCTTTATGTAGCTCATAAATGCAGACTTTCAATCCTACAGGTACTGCTGATCTGGAAATTTTATTTTATCTTTCAGGCTGATGAAAATGACACATCCTTGTTGGGAGACGCTACTATGAATGGCAGAGCATTGGTATAAAAACAGAAGAGAGTGATGCTGATAAAAAAAGAGCTGGGAGAGGAACTGTGAAGTACAAGTCCACAGGGAAAGAGAAAGCTGCTAACCAGAAGCTGCAGGGGAGGAGAGACTCGCGGTGAGAACCCAGAGGAGTGAGTGCTATTGCGTGAGAAAACAGAATCAAAAAATGGAATCACAGATCAAGTGGAAGGGGCACCAGGCTGGAAACATCCACTGTATATTTAGATTTCCTTATGGTAGTGTGTATTGATTCTCAGGACAGTCTAGGTACTTTCACATGCTAGGGCAATGTGATTCAAAAAAAAATTAAAAAGCTGCTAATATTTTCAAAATATCTATTACATCTAAAGAAGATTTTTTCAGGAAATGTAGATATAGTAAAAAACAGTAAAAGCTTATTATTTATGTGGTGAAGTAGAAAGAGCATGCATGATATTTCTCTGTGTAGGACAGCAGGATTCAAAGTAGGGAAGAGTCAAAGAAGAGACTAGATAAAGACTTCTGTTTGCAGATCAGCAAGAAATAAATCCTCTGATAGGTGCTGGCAGTAGACATGTGTCAAAGGAATGGCATCTATTTTGAATGTGAAATGACATATATAGTGCTTGATACATGCCAGAACTTTGCTAAGAGTCTTGCTTCTATCATTTCATTCAATTTTCACAAGGATCCAATATGGTAGCTATTTCTATTTTACAGAAAAGAAAATAGGTTCGTAGAGGGATTAAGCTAAATCATCTATCTGTGAACTGTTGGAACCAGGAATTCAGGGCATTCCTCTATGTCTGTGTCACTCATTTATTCCACAAGAGAATCTGGCAATAATTTCAGCTGGGCTGAAATCCAGCTCATGTCCACTAACCAAGCTGTGTTGCACCCACCACCTAAATGAATGGAGCCTCAACACATTTGCTCAAAGGTATCACTTGGCTTATAACAACCTTGCAGGATATGGACTCAGGCAGTTTGACATCAGACTCTGTATTTTAAATTCCATCCTAAATGCACTATACATGGGAATGGAGGAGTGTGAGGAATCAAAGATGATTCTCAAGTTTCTATTTTAAACAACTGGATGTTAGTACATTTACTGTTTACAGTGAATAATTCAAAATTCATGTGTGGTTATGGTACAAATTATATCATGCAAATTATATACTTGGACGCTGAGTTTTCATATTATTTCATCTTATGTTTACAAAAACCCAATAGCGTATGAAAGGTGCCTTCACACTTTGCAAATATGCCTTTTGTCCAGGAGGCTGACCTTCAGGGATCTATCAAGCGTTGGCCCTGGCTTCTGGGTGTGACCTGTAAATGGAAAGCACTGGAGGGAGACAGCACGGAGGGAGGAGAGGAACATCAGAACATTTATTTCCTCAGGAACATCTCTCTATCAAAATTCAGAGCTCCTGCTAGATAACCCTTTCCACTTAACTCCTCTTTCTTTGCATTCCATACATTTGTTACTCCTCTTGCCCTTTCGGGTATAGTAATGGCCAGGGCTCGGATTGTTACTAAACTGTACTGCACTATTATTGTGGTCTCACCACACCCTTCTCGTATTTGTGCACAAAGCCTTGTGATATTATGAAATATGTATTTACTTTTTGTTCTGGTTTCCTGGCATGCAGCTCCTAAAACCCCTGGAATCTCTGAAATGATGAGTGTCTTTTGTATGCTAATGAGGTTAAATTTTCACAAGGATTCAATAAGGTAGATATTCCTTATTCTTTCTATATCTAGGGCCACTAGACAGCTTCAGGATGGGGGCTTGGTCACCAGAAAGACCAAGACATCATTAGAGGGTTGGTACTTTCAGCCCCATCTCCCAATCTCTGGGGAGGTAAAAGGGGCTGAAGGTTGAGTTGGTCACCAATGACCAATGATTTAATCAATCATGGTTACTAATGAAGCCTCTATAAAAACCTAAAAGGACCAGCTTCCAAGAGCCTCTGGATTACTGAACATGTGGAGACACCTGGAGGATGGCACATTCAGAGATAACACTGAAGCTCTGTGCCCATTCCTACATGCCTTGTCCTATGCATCTCTTCCACCTGATTGTTCATCTCTACCATTTGTAATATCCTTTATAATAAATGGATCAATGTAAGTAAAGCGTTTCCCTGAGTTCTGTGAGCCGCTCTAGCAAATTAACTGAACCCAAGGAGGAGGTGGTAGGAACTCCAGTTTATAGCTGGTGGATCAGAGGTACAGGTCACAACCTTGGACTTGTGATTGGCATCTGAAGTGGAGGTGCAGTCTTGGAGGACTGAACCCTCAACCATGGGATCTGACGCTTTGTTCAGGTAGATAGCGTCCAAATTTAGTTATAGAACACCCAGCTCCTATCCACTGGAGCATCTGGTGTCTGAAGTATTGTGTTGAGCGGTGTGTGAGAGTAGGAAAAACACTTTGTTGTTGTTGTTTTTCCTTTTTTAACAAGGCATTATTAAATTCTCCTCGAAGTATACAATTTGATTACCTAAATTATCCAAGCTGTTTCTTGACAGAACTCTGACCTATGCAGTTTCTTTATTTGTAATTTACATTTAAAGAAACTCTAGGCCACATAGCTAGTGAATTCAGTTCTGTTTGAGAAGTATGTGAGGCCCAGCAAGAAAGAGGAGGATGTAGCAAACTTTGAGGACATGAGACAGAGTTTTACAGAGGAATCTTAAAAGTTCTAGAATTTCATTAGCTCAACAAAGAGAAAAGATATTATAGGAAGAGAACATCCTGTGCAAAAGCAGGGAAGAGTGAAAGATAAAGGAAGGTTGCGGGAACTACAAATACCTTTGCTGCTGCCTTATAGGCAATTACGACTGGTCAAAAATGAATTTATAAAGATTTCTAGGAGACTAGATAATAAGGAGGGAAACAGTGTGGTCATCAAGGAACTAAATTATAGGATTATACTAGAAACATAAGTCTGAGTGTGTGGGACATTTAACTTGATTTCCCAAAGCCTGATCGTAATCACACAATAACTTTGATTTTAAAGATAGCAATATGTATGAACACCTTTGCATACATTTCCTCTGCAATCATGCATCTATTGTATACGTATTGATAGGGAATAGTGTAGTTCTATATTTCCATGTTAGGTGAAAACTAAATAGCCTACCTAATGCCCACATAGTTTGAATGTTAGTGAGCAAAATTTTACATTCAGACTGACATTACTTGGAGAATATTATTGTTTTTGTTTTTGTTTGTTTACTTGTTTTTACTCTGAAGATTTATTGTAATATTTTGTGGAGGTCAAACTTTTTGACTGTATTAGGGAGACGAATAAAACTCATTTTTTAACATATGGGCTTGGATGAAATCTCATAAAGTTTGCAAAATTTTGCTTTGCTAAGCTTGCTAGGATTTTACATAATGATGAGGTCATTAAATTAGGTGACATGTTTTGTCTTTGTTAGCAACCTGATTCTGAGAAGTATAGATCACAGTCAGTGGAAAGGGTAGATAATAGAGCAGATAATACTGAGAACAAATGAGTTTTTTACAAAGGGGATAAAATTAACTTCAATGATAGACATGGAGAAAAATGGGTTCTGTAGTCACATTCCTTGACATTAAGTAGTATTAACCATGCTGTATCTGCTCACTATTTTAAAAAATAAGAATAACACCTACCTTAATGCATTGAATTCTCAATGCGGGATTGAATGAAGTAACACACATAAAGTACTAAGAATAATACCTGATATATAAGAGTGTACTATGTGGGTGTTACGTATTATGCTTGAAGACATTAGTGCATTAGCTATCATATATTAATAGTAAGTTTTTAATATTGCTTATTACTTTTTAAAATCTCTACTTGCAATTAAAACATCATGCCAGCAAATTCTAGAACATGTGACTTATATAATATTTGAACAAAAAATCTCATGCCCAGCTCGTTTTCACTCTGCATTATTCTCTCTTCACTATTGCAAAATTACTTGGCATTATCATGCAATCATTTTGAGCCTTGGGATTTTAAAGACAACCTCTGAAATTCCACTTGTCCTTGAGTATGTTGCAGTGCAGTTGGTGCCATTTGTTGACATAAGCAGTTCATTCTATAAATTGTATCTGTCTTTATTTAGTGGATCAGAAGAGCAAAACCAAACGTGAGATGCTGAGAGACATGTTCAAAGCAAGTTTTGCCAACTTTTCTCATTTGGGCTGAGTTGGATTACCTACTCTTTCCCAAATGTTATGATAGCTGATGGTAAATACCGTCTTTGGGGCAAAGGGACTGACAATGCTACATAACAAATACCTGGTCTAGTGGAAGAAAGTACTGGCTGTTATAAGAAAAAAAAAAAACTATAAATTAGCAAGAAAATGGAATGCCATTTATGTTGACCAGATAATCCTTCCAGCTCTACAGTTGTAGAGTTCAGGAGTTTATTCTTATCTCAAAGAACAAACAAGTTTACAATATTGGTAAAATAATTGACTGAAATTTCTTTGTGACACATTTAAATCAATATTTTTGTCTTTTTTTGTAATACATTAGTCTCTGAAATTTGGATCTGGAGACCACAGAATAGGTTATAATTAATTTTGGGCGGTCTACCGGGAAAGAGATAATGTCTTGAAAGAGAGGTTTAATGTAAAATTTTGGACATATTTACCAAATGAAATTGGTTAAAGTACCATTTTTGCTGAGAAGCAGGCAAAGACAAAGTAGCTGACACAAATACATGGTAAATAAAAAAATATTCAAAAATAGGTATTGTTCTAATTAGACAGAAAAGTGGAAGAAAACTCAACTTAGCACCTAATTGTACATTATAGACCAAAATAAATTCTTAAAAGAAATATATGTCAAAAATCCAATCATAAAAAATTAGAAAAAACTAGAACAAAGAAATTTTACTTATACCGTTACACTGGAACCTCATAATAATCCTATAAAATAAAAACAGCAAAATAAGTAATCCTCCCATCACATCTTTCTAACACATTAGGAAATTTGTCTCTAAGTTATTTTTATTTATTTTGATGAACTCAATAAATTTAATAAATATCACTCCATGCAATAACTAAAAGAAGTTTTTATAAATAAGAACTGTCTGAGATTCCATTTGTATTTAATATTATACATCAAAACTACTGTCCATCTATAAAAACAGACATCTTAGATTTTAATGAATAATACCATTTTAGTTTTATCATTTGTCCTTAAATTAGTATTTTTATCCAATTCCATAAATACTAAAAATGTATACCTAGTACCATGTATTAAATTTATATGTATCAATTAGTTATATTATGGCAATTCCTTTTATTCATTGAATATATTACATTGAATAATCTGAAAATATTGTTTTCCTAATTTAAATATGGTTGAATATTCACAATATCATATAGGTCTACCTATTATGTCTAGTATATATTTTCTTAAAATGTATAGTTGTATGTTATTGTCTAAATAATAACATTTTTAGTCATAGGTTTTTACATTTATTTTGAAATATCTTTGGAAAATACCAATATTTTTATTCTCTATATAGAGAAAAAAATAATTTCTTGTTTTCTCAATAAAATATTAGTAGATTTTTTTCTGGCTGATTGTCAAGTACTGGTTTAAATAAGCTAAATAGTATACCTTAAACATAAGATAGTTTACTGCAAGTTCATATTTATATATTATGAATTTCTGATAATCCAAATAAATTTCATTTAGTATTGACTTTTAAAGGCAGAAGACAGTTTGACTGTACTACCGATGGCTCATATCAAGCTAGTGGAAAGATTTTACTCAGTAAATTGTGTAAGAATGGCTAGAATATTCTTTAATATTAATGAATAAAAAGAGGTGGTAAATATGGTGAAGTAAAATATACTATAATATGCAACACATGTTTGGAATTCATAAACTGAAATAATCTATCTATACTGTTAATAAAATACTGGTGAATTAAAAATGTGAAGATATAATAAATTATTTCATTTATTCGCTTTCATATGATTGCCAATATGATCATTATAAGATTCATTAGAAATTTAGCAAATACCCTTTATAGAGGCTCTTTCTTTCTCAAGTTAGCTCTCATGTTCCATAGGTAGGTAACTCAAACGAGAATTAGAGTTAATAACTCTGAATATATTAATCAAGAATATCTATTTACTCCATTGATAATTTACAAGTATCTCTGTACACTTCTAGAGGGATTAAGCAAATGAGATTAGAAAAAATATTATACCAAATAATAAATCTAAATTGTCCAGATTTTTAAAAATTCATGATGTGCTTTTATTGCCTTTTATCCTGTGTGAAAGTAGATCTGGAATAAATCATTTTAGCTTCAAATGAGTCACATCTTTTTTTTCCCAATGAACAAACGGAATATATCCTGGCAATATAAAAGAATATTGATTGAAGACAATGTTGAGTAAATTAGCATGGACAATATAAATATTGATTCAACCACAACTTAACTAGTTACTAAAGTCATCAAATCCCTATGTATTTTAAATTCTAGCATCTGTTTTTTTTAAGTAGTTTTAAATTAGAGAACTGCTTGTAAATCATTATTTCAACTAGACAGCTACTTTGGAAAAAGAACAAAGAAGAGTTCGGCAATGTCTGGGTGGGCCTAGCAAGTAAGATTTTTTTATATCATTGTTATTAATCCACTTTATTTTAAATATCCAGGATCATAGCTAACTAGAACTAGAAAAATTTGAAAAATTACTTAAGATTCATTACTAACATATTAATCACAGCAATAGCTGTGTTTTGGAAAAGAAGACATTTGATCTAATAAAATTAAATAAACTATAAATAAAAAATATTAAATTATCATCATATAGAATAATTTGGTGATAACAGTTTATTTTGTCTCACAATACAGTATTGAAAGGGGTAATCAATTATACAAACTAATAGCAAATATTAAATACTATATAAGAATTTTTTTCCTGAAGTTAAATAATTACCCTACAAATGCAAACTTTTGTTTATTAATTCTATAATATATCCTGCTCAAAAATCAGGTTCACTAATTTTCACCGTTCATTCATCCAGATGAAATTTGGCCTTCTGTGATCAAACATGCTCATGATGAAAAAGTTGATTCATTGACTACACCAAAATGATATCAGATGTTTACATTTAGCCCAACGGACCATGTTTCTATGAAACATTTCAATGATCAACAAACTATAGGCTACAACTAATCTTACTCAACGTATTACTTCTGTTATATCATTGACCCACTTTGGCTTTAAATTTTTTATTTCCCTATCTCTCACCTTATTTGAAGACAGTGACTATACAAACCTATAGCTTATCACAGTGACATGCTCACAGGAGGCAGTTAATAAACATTCATGTAATGAATAAATATTTATTAAGTGAATAAATATGAATGTGAATGGAATAGGCAATCATAACAGTATATGAGAGTAGATTTGGAAAGCAATGGTGCTGCCTGCAATGCAAGAAAATTATTTTCATTTGAGTTAATATAAAGTTGTATTTAGTGTTAAGTATTTTAAGAATCATTTTATGATGCTTTAGATTTTTTGCTGATAAAAATAGGATAATCCATAAATAGTCACAAAATACGATGGACTATCTGAGTGAGGATTTTGCAACTATTAGGACAAGAGAATTGATGTTTGTAACATTATCCAGATGAACATTTCTGAATGAATTTAATAATTCTAATGAATAAAACCAATGTTAAATTATTCGTGTATATTCAACTATCTTATATCTGTTTTACATAAGACACTGAACTAGCATCTCTGTTATATTCACTACAATTTCATATTATAATACATGTCTGGCAAGTATTTGCCGAATTGAAATTAATTGGAAATACATTTCCATTTATTTTCAATTATCTTTCATGATAAAGAAAGAGAATAAAGTGGCTAAATAAGCATGAGTAAACATTCCAGAAATCTTATTTTGTCAAAAGTGGAGCAAAAAATAAAAACAAACATAATTCAAAGCAAATGGTCAATTTCTAAATGATTAGGATATTATATTTTAAACTTGGTATTATTGACCTAATTTATAATCATTTATAGAAATATACCTTTAAGTCAAGCACAAAAATATCATTTTATACATGTAAATGTCTTTAGAAAAAGACAAAGTATTTTGAAATATTTTATAATTCCAAGTATTTGTTGAATACAAGAACAAACTCTGATGCTCGTGAAATCCTCTTTAATTATAGCCTAATTCTTTTCAGAGTTAAAACTGCTTAAACTATATTTGTGGTACTTTCAGTGAAAATTAAAAAATATATATGTTATCTGTCACATCTTTTTTATATTATGAGCAATTAAATTCCTCATTCATTAATTTTAGAATAAATATATTATTTTGCTCTCACAGAGTCTAGGAAAAGCTAACAAAACACCACACTTACTCTCTTGTAGGTTTTATGCAAATGTGAATTAAACTGAACTGCATACAGTTTAATGCTTTTACAGCTCGTCACTAAGCCCTTTTCAGAGTATGATTTAAGTTAATCGTGTTTTTAGATATGCCATTTATTCTATCATATTTAGTATCACATGTAATACCAATTCTATTATAATAATAATGGGCTCCTCATTTTAAATTGTTATGTCTTAACCATTTAAAGTTAATTTATTCATGTCAGGTAATAAAAAGCCAGATCTGATTAAACATCAATATATCATGAAGAGATTAAAATATATGTTAAATTATATAAGTAACAAATCAATACAGGTATAAAATATCATATCAATAAAAATCCAAAGAAGAGCTAGCTATAGCAATAAGTTATCTCTCTCACACAGACACCGATAAAAATATAAAAGGCAAACAAATTTAAGAATTCTAAGGGAAATTTAAAGTGGAAGTAATTTTGTAGGAAGTTACTTTTCCTGGGTTTCTTACCCACCAATAGTAAAGAATTGTGGCCTTGTATTTCCTTCACAATTTGTAGTGACTAAATAATGAGTTGTATAATCTGTTCAATCAATATAACTGTGTTTTTGAAATATACCCACTAGAAATCTGGTTTACTTCTGACAAACTCTGACTTATTAAATATTAAAGACACTTTCCTGGAATCTGAAAAAGTTATACTTTTCAACTTCTCAGGAACTACTTTTTCATATCAAATAGCAAGTGTCAAATGATCCCTAATTTTAACTTGTATCATTTGCTATTATTAACTTTATTCAATGTCTCAGTGCCAATGACAACATACGAAGAATTTTAAAAGTGGTTGTTGAAAACACAAACACACACATACACACTAACCAAATCTGTTAGCTTTAACAATCTTTAAGCTTCTAGGTTGTGTGATGTAAATATAGGGGGAAATTAGGGACTTCAAAATGAGACAAATCTAGATTTTAGTTCTCTTGTTACCATTTACTAGGTAGGTGACTTTTTTCTTTTAATCAATCACTGTGAGTTATTATTATTCTGAGATAAGTTATTAACATCTTTCTTGTGTATCTCTTGGGTAATTGAACATAAACATAGTCAAATCAGTTACCAACCACACTGGTAGTAACTTAATATACTATAGTTATTGTATTTATAAATAGTAATCTTTATATGTAAATGACTTATGTGACATAAAATTTGAAAAAGGAAGGTTGAAGTAAATGTAAGCAGTGACTGGTATAGCAAAGAGTCATTTCCGTAAGTGCTGATCAAATGGTCAGTTCCAAGGTGGATTACCTATGGAAGCACAAATGTACGTAAGGGTAGAGTTTGAAGAGAAGAGCCTCAGGCTGAATTCTCCTTTTGCTGATACTTGATTCTCTCTGACTGTTTTAGTTTTGCTGCATGTTCTTGAATCTACAAAGCAGTGATCCAGACTAATGAAAAGCACACTGGAATCTTTTATTCTCTTGATGGTTCGCATGGCAACTTCATTTTTGTTGCCTGGATTTCCCTTGGTTATGTAAAGGATTGTCTGGTTTTCCTGGCCAGAATCTTGATTAGAAATAATCATGTGGAAACAGCTACTGTATGACTTCAAGGTAATAGCACATTCCAGGTATCATTTTTGTCTTTTCTAAAGTAGATAAAATAACAAGGATTTAGCCAATGCATTTTCTTTATAGAAAAAAATCAAATTATTTATTTTCTGCCATCTCCCAAATTCTAACACCTGGTAGATATGTAAAGAATGATCGAAGCATAATAATATTTCTTCTATAGTTATCCAGATTATAGCAAATTAATGCTTTGGTAGCAGGATAGAGGGGAGGGTAGGACTTATTCAACAAATAGAAATAATGGAATCAATGACCTCAGAAACCTCTGACATCCCTGGGGCCCTATTTACTTACTGCAGTGGAGAGGAATTGAATTGTATCTGAAGATTTATACCTATGCTATTGCTCTAAATCACAGCTTAGAAAATAAGATATAATGGCTAATGAGAAATAATAAATTGTTATAAACATAAGCAAAAGTATTGCTGTAGAAACTGTGTTTCCACAGCATTTTTCGGTTTTGCAAGGTCAATGAAAGAAAACAGCAATAAAACTTCAACTGCAATATTATCTGATGTTATATAATCTGAAGCTCTCAAAGATATATAAATAGAAATATTTGCATATTTGGTTTAAACAAGTTGAGCCTGAGGTTGTTCAATCGATGCTTATTTTAAAACCTTTTACTGTGCAAGGTTTTTGGCTGAGGTTTTATTCAAAAGGACCCAAGAGAGGCATTATCCTTCAGTCAAGTACACAGCCTTTGCATATTGTTGAGATTTCTGCCATGCCATTTGTTATAATAAACTAGAGACTGAAAAAGTGGTCAGCATGATTAACCATGTACCCAATAATTTCACAGATAATATGACTTTTATACATATTTAAAATGAAATCCATATTTAGGGCAGGAGGGTTTTTCTTAGCAACATAACAGCCTCAGATTACTATTCCCCAGTATACAAAATACTCTGAAGTTTAATTTACGATCTTTGAATGCATTCAATTACAACATCATTTTTCTCTATAAGATTTTGGAGGACAAGCTATATGATAAGTTTGGAACTTAAATAATCAATTTCACGATGATTTCTATATAAATATTTGCATGTTAAATACTTAAATAAGAACAAAGAAGAAGATTGTGTCTTATCTGATAGAATGAATTATCTGAATTTTGTTCTGACAGTAACTAGCATGGGACGAAGGATGATGAAAAGGCCATAAAGATTACAGTGGACCTACTCAACAAATTTTTATTCTAATAAAATTAGGGATGGTGATTTTTTTTCCTTTTACTATAGATGGGACTCTACCACTTATATATTCACCTTGGTTTGAAGGGACATTAGTTATGGCTGAACACTCTGATTCCCCCACTCCATCTGGACAACTTAATGAGCAGGCTCCCTCTCTCAAGACCAAATGAGATAATGCATGCAAAATCATTTTGAAGAGTATAAAGTACTTCAAAATTGCAAAGTACTATTACTTTCAGACAAGTAATTAGTGCTTTTAGTAATAAAGAAGTACCACTTGACAATATTAATATGTGAATGATAGTTCTTTGTAAATGACCTTATAATCAGTTGGGCACATACCTAAGTACTAAGTAGTGTAACTTAAGTCACATTATCTTACTTTTCTCATGAGAATTCGAGAAATTTTATACAAGTGCAAGATACACCAAGCTAAAAAGATATACAGTGCCTGTTCTTTTTCATTGAACAATAACTAGAATGCTAAAAAGTATTTATTAAAGCACTCAGACATATTTAAGAACTATTTAAAATCAAATATAAAGAATACTATTTAAACATAGTAGATATAATGTGTTTTATAAAATATATATATAAAGAAAACTTTCTGCTTAATCCAATTTACTTTCCTTTCAAAACTCCACCTGTCTATTTACATGTTGATTTGGAGTTTGGGGGATGGTGCAAGTCTATTTTTTTTTCTGAATAGATACATTTCCTTTGATGTGAATGTCTCACAACTAATGTGATTTTAATCTATTTTATTGCTGTCTTAATGCAACAATATATGAGTTATTCTCATCCATTTAAAATATAATTTTTGAGTACAAATTATGGCTCTGTCTGAATAAAATAACATCATTGATGTGCTGGAATTTTAGGCCGTTTGAAGGGTTATGATTAATGAATTCTATTACTAAAACAGAAAGAATAAAATGACTATATGAGAGTTGGAATAATATTGAATATAAATTTACAGTAATATTTTTTATAAAGGAACAGTATGAATTTGGTTTGTCAGAACTGAGATCTTGTATCATATTATTTAGGCTTTAACTTTATGATCTTTTAAAAAAACTACAAGTCTATTTATGATGGCAAAATAGTATTAAAGTCCATCTTCTGGGTAAAGAATAAGTAAATTAAATCTTCAAAAGATTAAAACACCAGTATCAATCCCTAGTGAATTTTAAACTTCAATATTTGCTCAATATTTCAAAATTAAGACCATCTATTAGATTAATCTTTGAAGGTACAAAGATATATGATAGTCTTAATACATGATCAATAGACTTGAAGCAATAAAGAAATATTTTTGAAAAGCTGAAAAGTGAATTTCATGATGTTTCTTTAAATAAAGCAGTCTTATAAAATCATGCTTATTTATTTAATATAAAGTGGGACTTATATGACAATATTGTTCTTTTCACTCTTTCAAAGACATATTTTCCCCTACATTAAAACAAGAACAAAAAGAATAAAAGCAAGAAACAGTAACAACAAAAAGAATCATATTAAACTTAACAGAAAAAAGAGAAATTAAATGGTATTGATATGATTTCTCATAATGTAGTTTTATCTAGATACTCATAGAGGTTATGTAAAAAAGATTTATACCTCAGAGGTTTATACTACTTCATGAAAGCACTTAGAAAAAAATATATAAAGGCTCTTGTGATTTCCAAATATTATATAAGGAAAACCAAAATTGAACCTCTGATGTCCCTAATCATATAAGAAATAAGATGTTTTGATTCAAGGAGTCCTGTTGGGCATGCAGATACTCTCTTATCAGCTGAATCACCTTTCACAAGACACTCAAAAGAGAGACCTAGAAAGGGAGATTAAATTGTGCACATTTTTAAGAAAATTTCCTATGTGTTGGGTCTGGATATAGTGGATTCCTCTAGCTTTTCCTTCGCAGAATAAAATTCTCCAGAATTGTACAATTTCCATGAATTAAACAATTTTCCCAAAAAGAAATAAGGCTATTATTTGCTTTATTTCACTTTTGAAAAAAATATATAGGTTTTATGATAATTTATTTATGATATGATTAATATAAATTATTTTACAACTATGTTTTGTTGATAAACTGAGCATTTAAAATGTGATTTTTTTCTCATTCTTAAACAATAAAGAACATTCTATTGGTTATGATCCTAAGAGTCTTTCCCATAAGTGCAGTATATTTTGATTTGTAGTTCTAAAGTACAGTGAAAAGTTATTTGGGAATGTAAATTTTCCTGATTATCTATTTCAACTTCAAATTTTCTTTTAAAAACATATGCCTCATATGCAATTCTTTTCCCCAGAGTATTCTCTTTCATAAAGCCAGATGTGCTCTGAAATCAAAGCCTTATCATATATTTTCTTGACAATGAATGTCCTATGATCATCTAGGCCAACATACTTTTCGATAATCTCTTATTTTTCAAGCACTGTACTTTTGTTCATGTTGCACAGAAGTCATACTCTTAGGTTTATGGTGCTTAATAAAATTTTATTGCTGCTTTTTCGTCAATCTCAGGAGTAGGTTAAGTCTATCATATTTATAATTAAATACAGGGAGGGATACCCAGGAACTCAATCTCAAATGATAAAAGGGGTAAATTCCAACACTTAGTTTTCTTGTCTATAGACTCAAAATTTATTCCACATTATCTAATTTTGAAACTTTAGCCACAAATGTTTATGAATAAATACCAGGTAATATTAAAGTAATAGCAAATTACAAAATGAAAGTGTATCTATAACCCAAAGTCCTTTTTGTCTTCAGAAGATGTTCTAGCAAACTTAGTAAATAAACAAGATTTTGAAACAGCTTAATCTATAAGGAAATAACCTGATGACTTTGCCCCATCGAGATTGCTATACTAAAGTTAGAAGTGGCTTCCCTATTTGAGCCTATCACTATACCATTCATTTTGTCATGTTAATCACCTCCATAATAGGAGCCATTAACCTGGTCTGATAAGATTGAATATGGTATTGATGTTGGCCTAATTAAATATTTTATGAGCAAACCATTATGCCAGAAGTTATATATGGTAGCACTAATATATATTTTGTTCAAGTAGTCTCTATGACTTGTACAAATAATTTTCACACACTAAAATAGTCTATCACAAATAGATCATTTCAAGTAATAGCACTTTTCATGTTAAAGTCAATTTATCAAGCCAAGGAATCATTGTGTTATAAATGTAAACCTAGAGAAAAACACCTTTTTTCCATCCTGCCCTTTCTATGTATAACAATATATGCATATCACTTATTATGGATGATAATAAACCAAAAGGAGCCAAAGAAAGAAAGAAGAAAAGACTTCACACAAATGGCATTACATGATTATGTCAGAAATCTCATTCATTTTTACTGTACTTTAAAGATAATGTCTCTAGAATATATTCTTTCCTTTTTTTTCTGTTGTTTTTCTTTTTTTTTTCTTTTAGCAGAGACTCATCTGATAGAATATATTCTTTAAAAAACATAATTTATTAATGCCATAATCAAATCTTTTGGGAATTAATACTTTAATTTTTAAGTAGATTTATAGCTCATAAATTTCAATGTGCACTGATAGCTTCCATGAATAGAATTAATATTTAATAAAGAAGACATTCCTGACATTTTGAGTTCATTTTAACAGCTGTTTTCTCTTTTAAAATTGTTTTAGAAAAGTTATTTAAAATACTTTTTTAATGTCTTAGACAAAATCAGCATTTGTTTAAATGAAAGACTAACAAAAGAAAACAACTTTGTTTTAATTCTACAAAACCTCTTTTAATAAAATTACAAGTTTTCCTAATAGAATTTTAAGAATAGAATGATCAATGACTTTTCTCTTAATAGCTTATTCAAAAAGATTAAGCAACAGTTAAGTATCTTCATTTGATCTATATTTAATATTCAGATGGTTAAAAAATGAGGTCCATCATATGCCCAAAGTTAAAAATCTAAATTCTAAAGATTTTTCCTAAATCACTAAAGTAGCCTTTATAGACACTTCAGTGCTATTAAAATAACCGAAAAAGCCCAAATCATATCTCCGCCGTTTTCCAAACAATCTGCCATCTGAAGTAACATCCACTGACAAAAGCTCTGTCAAAGTAAGTCACTGACATTTAAGTGTGAAGCACTCTAATTTACTTATATAAGTGCTAGTTCTGAATGGCATAATTACAAAAATTAAGAACTAGAAAAAAATATTTCTTTCACAATTTTTGTTTGTCTAACACTGAATAGCTGTTAAATATTTGATCATGACACCCAGTGATGGAGTGCCATGGTTCAGTAATTTATGGGTATGCACATGTCAGCATTCAATCTGGTGCTTAAGCCAAGACTTTTTCTTTACTTACCCACAGGACACTAATAAAAAAGTATATAATACTTCATATCCAGGAATTCTGGTTTTAACCTTCAGTTACTCACCTATAAGAGAAAGGAGAGGAGGGGGGAAAATTGGAGGGAGGGACAGGGAAGGAGAGAGAGAGAGAAAAAAAATAAAGATTAGTATTAAAAATGTTTAATGTTTCATGTTATATTCAGGGAACATCCTGACATAAAAAGAGCCTTTCCCTATTGTTTTGAACTTTGATATGTATGTTTACACTACCATTTTGCCAAGTATATTGTATTGAGAATTTTACATTGTTATTATATGATTTTAAATGGTCTTTATTTTCCATGTCAACATACTTGAAAAACAAAATAAGTCTGGTGGTAAATAACCACTTAGTTACCTGAGAAAAGTATTTTAATATTTCAAGTGCATTACACTAGACAATATTTTATTAAATTACTTCATTAATACAAATGTGCTAGTCAAGCATTTGTTCACTGTCATCTAAACTGTTGATCTGGCTAGTTGACTTTTCCCTTTGGGCCCTTCCGTACACTCAGAGAGCTCAGTGGAAAGACAGGTTATCCCAAGGGAAGATATAACTTCACTTCTCTAACCTCTGGGAGCCTAAGCAGCAGAAGTTGCTATCCTTCAGTGGTCTGAAACCACAGTGTTCTCTTTCCAGAACACTTTCTCCACAATTTTTTTCCCTGCCATAAATAAGCTTCAGAATGATGAGAATGATTTGGAGTGAAAACAGAAAAGTTGACATAAGAAGTGAAAAATAAGCTACAGAAACTATTTTAATATATACTCATTAAAAATGATACTCATTCTTTCATTAAGATGTAAATATGGCAAACTGATATGTTCTTAAAGACAATTCCAGAAAATTACAAGATACTTTCTCTTCTTCTAGAAATAAAAAAATATAAAAGTAATTGATTTCATTGCCAATAAAAATGTACATGTTTTTAGAAAGGTAGCTATAGTCTACAACTTATGCTGTACCAAGTCAGAGGAAAAGATTTTTATAAGCACTGCTGCTTTTAATTCTCACTATCAAGTTGGTGTTCTTAGCCTTACTAAGCAGGTATTATTTTTATCAATTCTATTTTTAAATTAAAAAACTAAACATAGTAGTAAATAGTGGGGCTATTATTAGAACCCAAGGTATTGTCCCCAAATACATAATCAAATAAAAAAATTCAAAGCCAATTTTTAAAGAAAACTGGTTAATAAATTACATAACATGAATCACTTTGCAAACAATGACACCAATTATTAAAGACCAGAATTTTCAAGAGCTGGTAATATATAATTTTGCCACCAAAACTATCCCCTGTGTCTTGATACTTGAAACTAATTTTATTTATATTTTAAGAAGCACAATCTTTAGAATATCACCAAAAAAGAAAAAGATGAAGAATTTAGGTGATATGTAGTTATTCTGACTTAGAATTTTTACTACATATGAAATAATTCAATGTTTAGTGTGTTATCATATTGGAATCAATTTACTATATCAGAGTAATAATTTAGTTATCTAATTACAACTTCTCAAGTTTAATCAATTTTTTCATTATATATAAAAAGAAAAGTTGTCATCACTATGAAATAACATAGACAAACATCCCCATATCCCTACCTATAAAATTGGGATTGCACACCATAACTGAATTAGGTATTTTCCTTTTGTTAGAAATTTCTTTTTAGACAAGACACTGAAATTGTGTATTATTTAAATATATATCTCTGACACATGTAGGCAATTTCAAACCTAATAGAGTTTTATATTATGACTCAAAGTTAATCTCACTTTTAACAGTCTTCACTTCCTTCTTTCTGTCTTGTCTAGTAGTTAATGCTTTGACTTTGCAGTTTGGTTGGCCTGAGTTTGAATGTTAATCTCTGACCTTTGGTGTGGAGTTGAGCAAATTGCTTAAGAGATTTAAGCCGTTCAATTGCCTTATCTCCAATATAGTCATGAGCCTGGTGAATGGTTTGTGCCTGTAATCCCAGCTTCTTGGGAGGCAGAAGTGGGAGCATAGATTGAGCCCAGGAGTGTGAGGCAACAGTAAGCTGTGATTTTTGCCACTGCTCTCCAGACTAGGTGACAGAGTGAAACTCTGTCTTTAAAAACAAAACAAAACAAAATATGGCCATAATAGCCCTTATTAAATGTGGCTTAATAAATATTAGCAATTATTATTATTCAGTCAACAAATACTGCTTGAGATCCTAGTCGAGAACCTAGGTTCTATGCAAATATTGAGACTTGCTCAGAGTCTAGTACACAGTTTTGTTCACTCAGTCATGCCAGATGTTCGCCTCCTAAAAGAACGGATTATCTGTCTCATCTGTTACTTACAGCCCTTCTGCTAAGGACGTCTCTGTTAGTTGAGGTCCCTACTTGTGGTTACACCAGCCTCATCAATGACTTTTCTCACACAGAATCCATCAATACTTTGAAATCCATTATTTCTGTCAAGAAGGAGCCAATGGCAATTGATAGGGAAGGCCCAACTGTAGCATAGCTTGTGATGCATATAAGAGCTCCATTCACTTGTCCCCAAATAATGTGTACTATATTGCAATGATTTTATTAAAATGTGTTTAAACCACATCCCCATTCTCTAACTCAAAAGTTTATAACTACACGTAAATGGTAACTAACAATATCTATTTTCATCCTTTGCAATTAATTTTGAATCCACCTGTTTTTAAAAAATAAACTGTAGAAAACCGAGTGAAATATTTTTGATTAGAATAACTTTCATACCAAATTAACTCTCTAGCAAAGATAGTTTAACACAGTAAATCTGCTCACTTGTATTGTTAGTTATGCTTATAATAGGCATCTTATTCTCTCTCCCAATGATAATCCAAGAGATGCTACAAAAGTGAGGATGATTAATAATCCAATAATTAATATTAATATATAGGAGAACACCTGAGGTGAGGGGGTGTTTGTTCCTATGTGAATAGGACCAGCAGTGGAATCACAAGGGAGCTAGTGCCACAGATGGATGATTAGCTGGGCCACCTGTGAGAAGTACTTTTTTATATCTCCAACAATACCCTGGGAACAACATCATTCATCCTGAAAAAAATTGTGAGGCCACATAACAACAGAGCCCTCTCTACGCCAGCAAGGTTTCCACTGGATAACAACAGGGTAGCAATAGAACCTGATGTAGTTGGATAGTGGATGGCAACAGGTGCAGGCCAACATACCCTGAGCATCTCCAGGATGTTCTATCAGAACATACAGAGTAGAATAAGAGCTTTTAGTATGGTTAGGCACAAGGTTAATCACAAGGTTAGATCAAAAGGCAGTATAGCAAATGGTTGTGGTCAGGAGATGTTCGATGTTATTTTAGTGCAAATGTCAAGAGCCATCAACATCAAAAATTCTATATTTGGTTACATATCAAAGTAGGAGGTAACTATTTTCTCAGTTTAGATTTGGCTTCCATCTCCCTTTGTCAGATGATAGATTAAGGATAATTACAGAAAAAGAGAGAGAAACAGCTCATAATAATGCAAACCAGAGAATTGAGGTTTGAGGGACAAAATGGCAGCATGACAACCATGCCTAGTGTTCAGCACACAACCAACGAGCTCTGTTAGCTTGGATTAGCTTTTCAGTTCATGTATTTTATTCTACTATTATATTTTATACAGTCATTTAACCAGAACACCTCACTCTCCCTCTGTGAAGTTAACAGGGTTTGTTATTTCTGTTGTGAACATGTTTGCAGTTGCACAAAACTGAAATTGCTGCTTGAGAAAAAAGTTCTACTTTGTATAATAAAAGTGTAGCTAATATGAATCACCATCACTGACCAGTGTTTACTACATGTCTGTTTTGTGGCATTTTAGGACATTCACAACATATGGAGAAGATTCTATCCTTGATATACAGAGCAGTTTGCCATCCTCAAGACCTTAACACAGAAAAGTATATATTTATCAGAGTGATAGTTTTATATTTTACAGCCTCACAATTTACAAAATGTATATTATTTCGCTTAATTCTCAAAAACCATTAGGGAAATAAGGATGATAATTGTTCCCTTTTAGACCTTAGGAAACTGACATTTAGAGAGATAAGGAAGTTTTTTTAGGTCGGGCGTGGTGGCTCACGCCTGTATCCTAGCACTCCTGGAGGCCGAGGCAGGCAGACAGTTGGAGCTTATGAGTTCGATACCAGCCTGAGCAAGAGCAAGACCCCGTCTCTATTAAAAAACAAAATAGAAAGAAATTAGCTGGACAACTAAAAGTATATATATAAACATTAGCCGGGCATGGTGGCACATGCTTGTAGTCCCAGCAACTTGGGAGGCCGAGGCAGGAGGATTGCTTGAGCCCAGGAGTTTGAGGTTGCTGTGAGCTAGGATGATGCCATGGCACTCTAGTCCGGGCAACAGAGTGAAACTCTGTCTCAAAAAAAAAAAAAAAAGGAAGTTTGTTTAAATGCATCCAGTATGTGGGAGATTCAAACCCAGGTCTAACTTTAAATTCTTTAAACTCTCCACTATATAATGCTGTTCATTTGCTATTTCCATTTGTAGATATTTTATCTCAAAATTATAAATGTATAAGTGTTTTAATTGAAAGTAATGAGAAGTTGAGATAGTAGAGGGTAAAAGGTGGCATAATTTAGTGGTTCAATATTAAATATAGGCGATCTGTCATCAAATATCAAGACCTTGCCCCACAACTTAACATCTTTGGAACATTGGGGAATTTACTAATGTCTATATCACCCAGGTACCTTATATGTAAAAGAGAAAAAATAATAGTGCCTAATAAAGTAGTAAATTTTGAGAATTAACTGAGATAATCTATCAATAATTTCAGAACCATGCTTGCTCTAAATAAATGCTCATAAATAAATGCTGGCTAATATTAATTGTACATTGGTTTGATGAGAGCAGTAATAATTCAGACTGTATTTGTAGAATTAAATATTGTTTTTAATGGATGAAAATTTTTATGATTGAATCAATACTTTGAATTATTTTTTAATCTGGAGAGTTGATATTTAATAGTATATTAAAATCCTCTAATTTGACTAATAATAATATACTTTATGAAGAAAGTCAGAATCAACAACAGTCTGTGATATTTTTCAAAAAGAATCTTCCTAAACCGCTGAAGAGTTTAGAATTTATAAATTTCAATAAAATTAACCAAATCTCAACTACAATGTCTAATATACATAAAGCAATGAGACAATTTCATCATTGGATAGAAAAATTGAGACCATATGAATATTTTTTGCATAAATATTTTATATATTTTATGTTTTAGAGTAGCTTTAAATTTACTGAAAATTTGTGCAGAAAGTACAGAAATTTCCCATATAAGCCCCCTCTCCTGACACAGCTTCCCCGATTATTAATATTTAGCATTAGTGTAGCACATTAATTACAATGGATAAAGTAATATTGGTACAATATTATTAATTAAAGTTGATAGCTTACATTAGAGTTAACTCTGCATTGCAAAGTTCTATAGTTTTTGACAAATGCATGTCATGTATCCACCATTACTGTATCACACGGAATAGTTTCACTGACCTATAAATGCCTTATACTGCACCTATTCATCCTTCCCTCCATACTCCTGAACTTCTGGCAGCTATTAAATATTTTACTGTCTCTATAGTTTTGCTTTTTCCAGAACATCATATAGTTGGAATAATACAGTAAGTAACCTTTTTAGACTGGCTTCTTTCATTTAGCTATATGCATTTAAGATTTCTCAATGTTTTTATGTGGATTGATAGCTCATTTTCTTTATACTCAGTAATATTCCATTATATAGGTTACCATGGTTTGTTCATACATTCAACTATTGAAAGACATCTTTGTTTCTTCCTATTTAGGCAATTATGAATAAAGCTGCTATAAAAATTGGCATGCGGGTTTTTGTGTGGACATAAATTTTCAACTCATTGAAATAAATACTTACAAGAGTGATCACTGGGTTACACAGTAAATTTATGTGTAACTTTGTAAGACATGAACTGTCTATACCATTGCAAAACTGTCTGCACCATTTTGCATTCCTAACAGCAATGAGTAAGAATTTCTGTTGCTCCACATCCTTGTCAGTATTTGTTGTTCTCAGATTATAGTCTTTCTTAGAAGGGTATAGTTGTGTCTCATTGTTGCTTTTATTTGCAATATCTTGATGATATATGATGTTGAGCATTCTTCATATGTTTATTTGCCATCAGTATATCTTCTTTGCTGAGATGTGTATTCAGGTCTTTTGCCCATTTTTTAATTGGGTTGTTTGTTTTCTTATTGTTAAATTTTGTGGTCTTTTTTTATATTTGGGATACAAGCCCACTGGCAGATATGTGTTATGCAAATATTTTCTTATAGTCTGTGGCTTGTCTTGTCTCTGTATTTGTTAAGTAAAAGATTACAAAAATTAAAAAATATGATTATCCATGTTAAAGATTACAAACAAATCTAATCTCAGAGGAAACTTTTCAAAAGGGGTGTGCATATTTTTATGAAGTACATGATCTTTCACATAAAGTCTTGCTTTAGTATTTTCTAGAAATATCTCTAAACTGCTCAAGGTCATGTTGTCCCATGTACCTTTCACTGGTAGTTTTAAAAAGAGCCTACATAACATCTACTAGTGGCTTTGCAGTGTGTTGGCCAATAACAGAGACTTTCGTGCTTAAACTGAACACAATTGCTAAAATTAAATGAAAGAAAAAAAAAACTTGAATCCAAACAAAACAACACAAAAAATGGGCCCAGAATGGTAGATTTGAGAAAATGATATGCTAATGTACTCCCTTTTAAAGAACGAATCCCTCAATTATTATAACTTTTTAGAAAGAGACTTACTGATCCTTTTTTTCCCCCTCCTTTATTTTAGAACCCTGGGCTTCAAAAGTAACAAAGCTACCTATTTTACCTCTTTTTTTTTTTTTTTTTGGATCACTGATCAATAAAACTCCTAAAATAATATCCTACCTCTGTGTCCTTTATGGGGCCCAGGAGGAGAAATATTGACTATAATATCTAGATGTCCTGGCCTGTATTTGCTCATCCCTGAGCCTCGTTTGTTTCTCTTCTTTTTTTTTCTTCTTACCTGGTCTCTTTTTGATGGCCTTAATATTTAAGTATACTCTGCAGAGCTCCTTGCAATTTAGAAAAGTAGCTATGAAAATATAAAAAGGAAGTGTAGCAATGACAGTTTCTTCCACTATGGAGCCTCTCCCCTACATAAAGCGGGGAGACATTTGCAAATAAAGAAAATGTATGCACTATATGGATGGAAAAATGGCCCAGTTGTTACGGGTTGAACTGTATTTCCGCAAAATTCGTATGTTGAAGTCTTAACCAACAGTACCTCAGAATGTGACTATGTTTGGAGATAGAGACTTTAAAGTGGTAATTAAAGTAAAATGAGGTAATATAGGTAGGTTCTAATCCAATATCACTGGTGTCTTTACAAGAAGAGGAGATTGGGGCATAGACGACACTCAGGCCAAGGGGTGAACATGTAAGGACACAGGGAGAAGACATCTATCTTCAAGGCAAGGAAAAAGGTCTCAGAAAAAAAATAAATAAATAAAACAGCAAACCTGCCAACACCTTGATCTTAGGCTCCTAGCCACCAGAGCTGTGAGAAAATAAATTTCTGTTTTTAAGTCATCCAGTCTGTGGCATGTTGTTATGGCTGCCCTAGCAAATTAATAATCAGTTTCTCTCCTGTATCTGCTTATTGGTATGAGAATGCTCAAAGGAACACCAGGCAATGGTAAGGAAGGAAGGAAGGAAGGAAGGAAGGAAGGAAGGAAGGAAGGAAGGAAGGAAGGAAGGAGCAAACAAACCCAACTGTTCCTTGTATTTAAAATATTTTTAAGAGGATTATGCAGAACACTTAATTTCTCCCAATTTACTCTATACAAGCAGTGTGTGATAGTTAATACTGTTGTTAATGAGACGTAAAAATAAAGAACAGCAGTAGAAACAGCTTCAGGTCTCCTGAAGCATTTGATGGAGTTTCTCCTTTCTCTCTGCACCTGCTTAGTTAAGCTTTTTAAGCACAAGTCTATTTGTTACATAACTGGATAATGACTTAATTTGAACGAGTTAACAATTTCACACCTTCTAAGCATAAGGTGAATACTAAGTAAAATCACTAATCTAATATCCTCACACAGGTCACTTTTATTACTTATAATGGAACAATGAGATAAACTTGCACTTTCATATTCAAATACTCGATTACTTGCACTAATGGAGGGGATAAGAACCATAGATAATCTGAGACAGTGTCATTTAGGCTTAGCTATGGAATAGGTTTTGTATTCTCATTCCTACATGTTTGATAGTGTAGGAATCCACATCCATCCAAATAATAAGGTTACAGTATTTAAAACAAATACCCAAAGCTCTGTAGTCTACCACCATATACCTGTGTCTAAGATTCTTTATAATATACTCTTTGCTGTGAATAAATCCTGTAGGATCTTAAACATGCCATTTATCAGGCCATGCCAGGACCTGGGGAGGGGAGGATATCCCCACTAGATTTCCATTGCTTAATCTCCGCTAGTGCCAGTCAGTTGCTTTCCCAGCATTAGAGTTACTGTCCTGGGTTAAATGCAGGGAAAGTCATTATATCCTGAGACCCAAATGTCTTTCTCATCAGTTTAATAACACCAGTTATCTTAAAGATGTGAAAGTTGTCAGAATAAAAATGAAGTCAGTAATGTACAAAAAAAAAAAAAAAAAAAACCTGAAAAATAGATCCAGGGAAGGCTATGAAGAGAGGATTCTAACACTTGTAAGCCCGATAACAAAATTATCACAAAAGACTGCAAAAACTACAGCTTTGTATAAAGGTCACTGCAACCTTACATAAAAAATACTTCTGCAAGGACATCTATACAGCAACTGCCTGTCCAAACTTGGGCAGGCACCATCCTTGTTATTGATCTTTGTAGCCAAAGATATCTCAAAACAATAATGTAATCCTTATTTTTCCTTTAAAATCCTCCGTCTTCCTTTACCTCCCTGAGTACACACAGATAATTTACTGTGGCATGCATATTCCCATTGCAATGCCCTACTCCTGAATAAATAACTTTTTTTCTTTTTGAGAGCATCTCTCTGTCATTTAGGTTGACACAGATTAGTTATTAATGCTGGAATATAATGAAGTTATGGCTTCTAGTGAGACAGGATGCATGATTAGTAAGTTGCAGTGGTACAGGTATAGGACAACTATAAATCTTTGGTGTAACAAATAACATTCAACTTTAGAACAGACCCTAAATACCAGCCCCAATATCTTCCCCACAGAGTAAAATATATATTCTGTTTTGCCAAGCTCTTCTTTGAATCTGTAAGGGGATTCTCATTGCAATTGACAAAAAAGCCAAAATTTTCTATGGCCAGTATCTACTTACTATGATCCCAGTCTGCCAGTTAACCAAATATTCAAATTTTTTAATTTTAATTTTATGTTTTAGTTAACTCACATTTATGGAGTGACCTAGGTGCCAGATTTCCAGAATTATAAATAAAGGTGAGACAGAGACTGGTCCCATAATGCTTAATATCTAGCATAGGGCATAATGACCATTCAAGAGAAAATATTTTGCATGCAATAGTAATACTAAAGAGGGAAAAACTATGTCTATTTGAAAGTTCTGCAAAGAGGGAGGCTTTAATGATGGTTCTGACAAGAGATGTAGGAAATAGCTGTGTGTAGATGAAGAAAGCAATTTAATTTGAGGGTATAATTTGAACAAGAATGATGAGATCAAAAAAATCAGTGAATAATGTGTTGTTTAGTTTGTCTAGAGCACCATAGTAAATACTAGCATTCCATAAGCAGTATGTTAAAATTTTCATAGCTGATATAATTAATCTCATGCCAAATAAAATAGGCATTATTATTTCCAACTTACAGACAAATAAACTGAATAAAATATGAAGGATTTAAGTGTTCTATTATTCCAGGTCCTCCAAGAAGCAGATACCAAGATGGGATTACACATGTCAGAGACTTTTTAGGGGAAATACATGTGACAGGTAAAGAGGTGAAAACCAATAGAGGGGAACTGTCATATTTGAGGCAGTTCTGGCCCTGAGTTAAGGAAAGAGGGACAAAAGGAAGATTGAGTAGAAGCATCTTAAAAAGTTAGTGCAGTTCCAAGAAGACTTTGTCAAGGCCATCAGGTATTCTTCAAGCCAGAATCACCATCAAAGGAGTCATATACCTTTCATCAAAGGACCTGCTTTAATATCCCTGCCATGTTCATTCATTGGCCCAGAGCAGCCAAGGGGAAATGAGGTCTCAACACCACCCACAATGATGCATGTCTGCAGTACATGCAGCTGGGTACTAGGTCAATTAGTTCCTACAGTCAAAGATCCGACAGAATAGGACTATTCTCATGTTTGCCATAGTACAAAGCCAACAAGTGATCAAACTGGCTTTCAAAGCATGTCTATGCAATGCATTTAACCAAAATACAAAAGAAAAGACTAAAAACAGCATCAGGTATACAGTTTTTTTTTTTCATGGACTAAAACAAATCCTCCAATAATAATCTTGGCCTCTAAATGTGATTTTTCCATTAACGTAGTCATGAGAAAACATTGATTTCCCTGTGAAATTTTCTTCTTATACTGCATTTACTAGGATGCTATATTTTGCTTCCTTTATATTTTTAAACAGTCTTAGAATTTAAAATTTCCAAAGGTATCTAGATCTTAGATAGTCCAACCCACTCATATTACAGATGAACTAATTCAGGCCATGAGAGATTTCATGCCTTGATCAGTGTCAATTAAAGAATTAGTGACAGTTGGGATTGAGAGCAAGTATCCTAACTTTTGTTAACAGTGGTTATTACCACTTACCATTACCTTTTTTGTCCTATTTCTTCTTTTATTTGGCTTTACTTTTTCTTATATGTGACTGTTTATATCATAACACCCTAATAAATTTGTCATGCCTTGCTTACAATTACACAAAAACTGGTAATCATAAAGACACAGTATAACATACATAGTGCTATTCAATTTTCAAAGAGTTTTCAGTGATTTTAGCTTATCTAAATTTTTGTTTGTTTGTTTTTTGGTTTGGTTAATGTTTGTTTCTCTCTTAGACCAACATGGTACAAGAAATTAAATTGGGTGAAGGGAATTTGTAATATTGGCAATTAACTTTTTTTTAAATTTTTGGCCAATTCAACTAATAATGAAACACATAAAATTTCCTGAATTTGGTATCAATCATATTAGTAGAGTAAATGTTAAGACAATGGAGATTACTAGTGGCATTTTTTTCCTCCTGCTTTCTATCCTGTTTCAGAGGGTGGTCTTACAGAGCTACAGGCATCGATAACCACATGAAATTGCTGTGATTCAACCATCTTGAACTCACAAAACTGGCAATTTAATACAGTTCAACTTAATAGATTCCTTTCTTGAACAATTGGAACACTGAAACATTTGGAAAAAAAGTAATTTTTTCAGTTCTTAAATTCACAGAACATCAAAATGATTTGAGTCTATGGAATCTTCCTCATCCAGTTCTTTACTCCAGGCATGAATTCTCCCACAACATGCCAGGTGGGTTGATTCGTTGTTCTTTAAGACATCTAACAATGACAAAGCATTTAATTTCAGATAGCTTTAGTTTTCAGGGAATTCTTCCTCTTTTTAATTTCCAAATAATTTACTCATTGATTTTAGTTCTTTCCTGTGCCTTATAGACTCAGTTTAGAGTATTATCCACAGGACAATAGGAGGTCTGCCCGGAAGGCATCCGGCCATGTAATAGGAAAAATAGAGACATTTGTTGAAGACTATACCAGATATAAGAAACACTGTACATAGGACAATGACACCTCAGTCCCCTTCAATGTAGGCACCTCGGGACCTCACACAGTTCTCCCAGCATCTCTTAACCTAACCCACACATGTTCAACATTCTCAAGTGTTCTGCTTGTTGCAGGCCTTCCAGAACGTGGATCACTTTCAGCAGATTCTCGACCACCTTGGAAGCATCCATGCCACACTTTTGTTTGTGCTGCACTCATTGCATCATCCCCAGAAGCCTTCTGAATCATCGGAATAGTTTCCGTGGAGGAAGGTTCAAGCTTAACGCCAAATTTGATGCACATTGGTTGCTCTGCTCGCCCAGTCATTTTGAATGTGACAGCCACACAGTACACGTGCCCACTCAACAGTGCCTAGCCCCCCATTGACTAGTACAGTGAAGTCATCATTGTTCACATATGTGCATTGCAGTCCACTCTCCTTGGCTGCTGGGTTACATTGATGTCACACTAAATGTTCTCACTGTGTTAACAAATGACTGGACACTTTCCAGACAGACCTATGTTCACTATTTTAAAACAAGTATGTTTTTCCTAACCAACCATTCTGTTCTTAAATTTGAACTCTTTAGTAACCCTTATCATTTCTCCTGAGGTGTTATTAGAGTTCTCTTATCACACTGATCATTGCCCTATAACTGTGCATAAGTTTATCAATATTTCCGTCAAAATATAGGTTCTGTGACTGAACACAGTATTCCAGATATGACTTTATTTGAGGAGATTTAAATTTAATATGACTATTATTTTCCTTAGCATGGTTAATATGGCCAATACCGGTTATCTTCAAATTACAAACACATACACTAAATGTTCAATCTGCTTCCAAGGATCTGAACTCTGTGTTTGACATCACGGAGACAAAAAGAGGATTGAGATTTTCAATTTCTATTTAAATGTGTTGGCATTGACAGACTGTGTCACATTTAGACAGTAGTATAGAATGCTGAATATATTTGGTCTTTGTCTATATCCTGAGGAAACATGTCACCAAATCTCCCCCCAAAATTATGTTACGTTAGAGACCACATCATGAATGTCATCATCAAAATTGGAACTAATTGGTATTTTCTCCAGTGAAATTTCAGGAACTAAAAAAGCCGCAGAGATTGCCTGAGGCTCAGGGACAACATCTTAAAAAAATACTATTATTTTGTTGGAAAACTTAGGTGGATTTCTAGTGTATTTCAGAGGTATAGAAAACATGAGCATATATTAAAAATCTATTAATCAAAATCAAAATTAAGCAAATAAACATAAGATAATTTTCATTTTATATGACTTCATTGTAACTGCTAATATTTCGAGCTGACAGTGTGATTTCATATGCATAATTACTTATTCAAAACTCCATGAAGCTTAAGATACATTTAAGAGAATTCATGTGCCTCAAATGGTATGTCATTGTATTACCACAATATCATGTCTCCACTGCCATTATAATCCCAGTTACTAAAATGTTCTTGGCCATTATGCTCTTTCTCTGTCAAGTGAGTAATGTTTTTTCAAATGGAAAATAGTTTCTTTATAGAGGTGAGGTTGTGAAACAGTAGTTGTTTTGGTATCATGCAGGTTATAAGAATATTTTTAAAAAATCAATATCAAGGTCACTATGTAGCGTATAACCAATTTTATTCACTTTTTTGACTAATGACTACAATTTTCTTTCACAGTAGCATAACAGGGAAATGTAGTTGCTTTCAAGGCTTATTCACTGTATTAGCTTTCTTTGAAATATATGTTGAAAGAAGATACCACGGTTTTTATATAAAAAATAATGTATATTTAGGCAGAGTTGATGGCTACTTTTAAAGTGACAGTTACCTAAAATTACTATTGGTAGCACTGTGACATAGCAAGTGCAGTTCTGTTTTGAATTGAACAGTTTCGAAGTGAGCATTTTAGGTTATGACAAGGTCAGTGTATTTCTGGAGTCTATTTCCTAGAGCAGTACATTCAGTAGTGGCTGAGTTTCTCAATTCATTAAATTTTACTAAAAAACTAAATAAATGAATGAAAAACAAAACAAAGGCAAATAAAAAAAGCTCTTTCATTAAGAAACAATGTTTCTACTTGATGTAAATATATGCCTTTTTTGCATTTGGAGTGTTGGGCAATATTATTCCTTTCTACTTCAATTTCTATTTTTTATATCGTATTATTCTTTTTACCTCTAATTCAAAACCATTACTATAATACCTCCTAAGCATTGTATGTTCTTTTTTGAATTGCTGTTGGAATAAGTCTTCAGGTTTTTTATAAAATAATCTTATATTTTACACAATCATCTCCATGACATTCGAGTCAATCATGGCTTTTAGACTTACAAGCATGTTTTTGTAAGTTTCAACTAGGAGGTGAGATAGACTGGACTGCATGGGCAGTCAGTCAGGGTAACTAGTTTACAGTCCTGTTGTTAGCAGTAATTCATACCTATGATTTGGAAAATTGCCATAACTGCATAAATGTACACAATTTTTAATGAAATATCCAGTTTATTATATATGTCTTACCTCTCTATGTCCTCAGCTACCTCGTTCATGATGTGACTGTATTGCTTGTGATATCTCAAACAGCTGCCTGGGGCATTCAGAGGGCATGATGTGATGGTGTAATTTAAATACCAAGTTGATGATAGGAGAGTTGGCTGCATCAGAAATGTTGTATCATTGAAGCCTGGTCCCTTGTGTATTCTCAAAAATATTTCATTAAAATGGAAACAATTGAAGAGTTTGGGATTTTTTTTTAAATCTCTAAATTATTTCTATATTATTTTAATGGCAAATTTGGCTAAGTCTGGAATATGACTCACTTCCAAGTGATCTCTTATCTACATCAAACTGGCACGCAATTTCCACTTTTACAATTATTTTTGAAAATATTACGTTGCATTTGCAAAATCTATTGTTTTATTTCATAAACCAATTATTATATTACAAATAAAGTAATTATTTATAATTACTATCAATGACCAAGGTCATTATCAAATGGCCAAGGTCATGAGAAAAGTAATTACCAAAAGCATTTTGTTTTCCTGGAAACATTTTTAAATGTTTAATTCAGGTATACACAGCTGAGTATCTTATTTACAAAGATACAACAAGGCTCTTTAAGGAGAAAAAATTGATCATTATGTAAAATTTATATAAAAATTTAAGTGTACCTCCTTATCACTGATTTAAATATAATCATCTGAAAATGGAATAACATTCTACTCATTACTTTTAAATACTTTCTCTTTGATTTATGGTGATACTGTCATAATACTGAAACCTCATTTTTTTTATTTCCTGAAAATTGAGAATAAGGCAGTCTGCTACAATTTGGAAGTACTAAGTTTACAGGGACATAGATAACAAACACTAAACAGCCACCAATGACTCCCCAAATGTCTATAATTTCTTTGTTTTAATATGTTTCAGCAATTGCTATCAAATCATGTTGGTACTAAATGTTATAATATTTTCATGCAGGGAAAGACTATTTGTTTCATAAGAAAATTCTCACAGACAATGCATAAATTTAGGCAAATTGGTATTAATATTTTCTGAAACAATTTCACTTTCAATTACAAATTATAATAAAATTGTTTTAGGGGCTAATTAAATGCTACTTAATATGTGTATGGATTAAGATATGCCTACATGCTGAAGTGCTCATTTCCTTTGTCTATCACTGTATTTCACATGACTATATAATGACTGATAAATTTTCTGACACTTTTCTCCCTTAATTTCAATTCTATCCCTACATTAGTAAAAATTCTATGCTTATTTTAAGACTTTTTTTCCAAATAAGCATCACTCAATATATAAAATTTTTAAATGATTTTATAATTTTTACAATTTTATGTTAATAAGTCTAAAGGATACAGGTGTAGGTAAATGAGCACCCCTTTGTATGAGCTATTTAAAAAATGTTTTCTAAGCATTTTGAACTTTCATGAAAAACTTAATATTTTAGATACATAAACATCAATCGTAACCTCGGTTCAATAGCAAATCTGAATACTTTATAATATATTATTTTAAGAAATACTGAATTTTTACTTAGTTAAATTATATGTATTTTCTTCCAGGGAGAAATGGAATTACATAATTCAAGTAATAGATATATCAATATTAATTTTGAAAATAAATGTTCTAATTTTAATAACCATTTTAGTAATATTTTTATTATTTTTTATATTTCCCTCTTATACAAAGAATATATTGATTATAGTGGGTCATCCCATTAAGAATTCTCTCTGCATTATGCCATGGTACAAATAGTTAAAATTCTACAAATAATTATAAATGCAACCTTTAGCACAGAATGAACTCAATCTTTTTTGAAGGGGCTAATTTGTAAAGTTCCCATTATATGCTTTTGTGAACAAGATGTTAACTGAGATAACAACCAGAGCAATTATATATTTACCTAATATTGGTGACAATTAACTGATATTTGATAGATATTTGGCAGTCTGAAAAACTAGATTGATTGCATCAAAGGATTTAACTTTTGTGGGCATTTTATCTATAATCCCTAAATTTATAGTAAAAAATATAATCAGTCATTAACAAATAATCCCCCAAAGGCAGTTCTCAAATTATGCATGGGTACCTTAAATTTTATCTGAAGATATGAAGTTGAAATAAATTGCTTTAAAAATATTAATAAGCTATGGCTCCAAAAATAATTTATAAATATATTCTTTGTAATCTTAGGAAATATTTCTCCATTAAAACCTTATTATAGAAAGGTAGTTATGGTCCCAGATGCAGCTTTTTAGATTTTGTTATTGTCGCTAAAATATAGAAGCTGACCAATAGATACATTGTTTGATTTTATGAGAAATAACTTGCAAAGTTCCACTTTAAGATGTCACTTCAGACATGGAAAATAACCCCTCTCCTCTCATTACTAATTCAAAAAAATGATGTAGCATTATCACCAAGCTATTGTTGCTAAACGGTTCTAGCCCCTTTACTAAAGCCATGTCCAGAGAGGCACAATTCAATGATTTTCCAAAAAGCTTAAGCAACTAAATAGGTGTAGAAAGAAAAAGATAGGATCATTTTGGTTTCAAGAAGATTCATAATAAAAATCTGCCTTTTTAATGGAATGTAGACTGAAATAGGCTCTGATAGTTTTCCATATTTCTTTTGCAGTTAATTTCCTTTTTTTCTTTTTTTTCCAGTCTTTTCTAGCAAGAAAACTAGATTCTCTGTATCTGTCTAATCAAAAGCATACAACACAAATTCACCTTATTATATCATGTATTATCCTTTATAAATATTTTGACACTTATAATTTTGTAGGTCAAGGAAATGTAATAACCTTGATGTACATGGACTCAGCAAGGAGTCTGGCCACATTTCTTGTTAAACCTGTGTGCATGATAAATGAATCCAGCCTGGAGGTGAGCAAAACTCAGTGTATTGATAGGCCTAATGCAAATGACTAAACAATAGTCTAATTAAGAAACAGAACCACTGTCAAGCTTGGGAGAAGTAGCTAAAAGATTTCTGAAAATGTTGCCCTTAATATATTAATTAGTAATCAATTAATAGTCTCCTTTAGCTTATTAATTAGTGAATGAGAAAACAACTACTTTTTATGATATTTGATGGAAAATGATGCAGAAATGAATGTCTAAATACCAAGAGACCAAAGTCTGAGTACACAAAACTCAACAGACCAAATCGTCATCCACATAAACCACAATGAAGTGATTCACACCTCTTGTGACTTAACAACACCAAGTCTCCCATTTTTTGAATACTTCTCAGATAGCATTTTATAAATGATAGATATTTCCTGTCTGATATTTCCTTTTAATTTCTATTTTTTTCTTCCGGATTTCCATGACCTTTGGAGATAAGAAATGGTAAAAACTTATTAAAATCATCACAATAACTATGATGTTGTATTGCTATGTTCTGGTCTTTCATCTTCTTTCTGCTATTTTGAGTTTTATCTTCCAAGATCCTGTCAATTATATTTTTCACCCAGAATTTTTTAATGACATTAGGAAGTGCCTACCCATGATCTTCTGAAAGATTTTGGACAATACAGAGCTAGTGCTATTCCAAATTAAGTTGCTATTTCACTTTCAGACTAATGGGAATTGAAGACAGTATGCAACAACATTTTTCAACGGAGCTATATATATTTTATTTTTGTGGAAATGCTTGAAAAAACCCACTCTGAGAGTTTCACCATAGTAATAAGTGCATTTGCAATTTGAGACTCTTTATTTACAAGCTATTAGGTTAAATGGTGGGGGGGAGGTAACGGGAGGTAATATCAATGCATTTTAAAATTATTTCATTACTTCTTTCCACATAAGTTTGAGAAACAACCTTTACAGAGATATTTAGACACATAAATAGAAAAGCGTAGGCTTCTAGAGAATTTGAGTTTATTTTTGATCTTGGGAAATCAACTTAACCTTTCACGGCTTCAGTTACTTTATCTGTAAAACAGATAAAATACCTTCCTCATAGGACTTTTACTGGGAAAAGTAAGTGCACACAAAGCACTTAGCACAGTGCTTACTCGAGTGCCTTGATAAATGTTTTCTTCCTTCCCCAAATCTGAGCCAATATATTTAGGAGGCTGTGTACTTAAGCAGCCTGAAATTGTAGATCTTGAATATCTTTTTGAAGAACAAGAAATGATGAATAGTATACTAATATTTAACTCAGTTTGTAGTATTTTGGAGGAATAAAAATCAAAGCATTTTTATTTTCTTTAAGCCTAATTATGTAAAAGGAGCTCTGTTCAAGCATACACTTTCCAAGACGGAAGACTTTCATTTCTTGTCTGTGTTTACGACGTTCAGAAAGCTTAATCTATTTAGTATGTTCAAGATCTGAAAGATTATTTTAAAATTCATGATATAAATATGTAGCACAGGTTTAGGAGGTGTTAGGATGAATACCAGAGAGTGTTCCGTCTGATTGGGAACATCATTTCTTATCTGGAGTGACATCAGGTGACACCCGTGAATGTTATTTTTAAATCATTGGATATGCTTGTTGTTCCAACTGCACCAACACCTGGCGAAATATGCAGCTGAGGGGACTTGGCAATTTTAAAATAAGTGAATCAGAGATTATTTTTAATTTCAATTTCAAATGCTATAATCACCTGTATTTAATATTAGCTGTATTTAGACAAGCTGCCTGTCTCCACTTAAAAGCATCCGCTCTACCTCTGTCATTCTGCAAGTCAACATTTTAACTACTTTCTTTCAATATGTAGATTTATCTTTTCCCATGGTTGAGTTGTCATTAAAACTGTCACAAACTAATTATTTATGTATACTTATTTATTATTAAACCAGCAAAATCTTCACCCCCCACTGACTCCCTTTTTCCTAAGTCACCTTGTGAGCAAAACTTTGCATTTTTCAATACACTGTTGGTTTCCGATCCATCCGTGTGTATATTTAAGCTGCTCTACTTTTCCTTATGACAAGTCTTATCTGGCTAAGTCATACACTTTTCAGTATTGCTATCCCTTTGTTACATTGTTACCATTGTCCTTTTATTAAAACATTTCTAGGAACATTACATAAAAGGGTGTTATAACAAAGTATCCCTAAAATCTCAAAATTAAATTTGGGTTTGTAAGATCTGTGAGTTGACCTAGAGCTTGGAAAATTTAGGTCACATATGGAAGGAAAACTCAAAAATTCAAGCACATCAATAATGTAAAAAATGCAAGGCAAATTACTCTTTTTTTGGAGATGCTAATATTTAGTGCCTTTGGATGACATTTGCATCATAACATAGTGCTAGAGTATAGACGATATGTAAGCCATTATTGTTGGGCATTGGTCAGGGAGGCAAAGATTAAAAACTCAGGCCTTACTCTTACTAGGGACTTACAGTCTACTTCAGGAATTGTGCATGTTTTTAACTGCACTATAGGTTAATGATTATTCTTATTACTATTATACCAGAAAGATACAAAACAAAGAGAAAAACAAAAGAAAGGGTTTTCTTATGCCTTAGTTTGAAAAAGAAAAGTACTTTCAAAAGATATAGTTTATTAACCTGTCAAGTAGTGCTTATAACAATTATAATAAACCAAATGATTGTCTAATTGAATTACATTCAAAGTAAAAGTATGCAAATTAATTTTCTTATTTTAAAGAGACTCTCTGTAATTCATAACCTTAAATGAACTTAAATATCTATTTCTTTTTCACCTACTTTAAATAATATTTATTAGTCTTTTCCAGTCTTGCCATTAAACCAATAGATACAAATACTTTAGCCATGAATATTTGAGTATACATTATAATTTTGAGTTCAGTAAAATTGATGAGTGCTGAAAAAGTAGTAGCAAAGTTTCAGATTTTCCTGGAAGAAAGATCTTACCATGGTGACTGAGAGGGAATAAAACAGAAAGATACAAGAAGAAGAATGGCAAGATATCATATATGTAAATTCAAAATATAATGTTTTACTTGAATAAACATGGTTCTCATAGAAACAAAGTTCAATTACCAAAAATAGAAAGCAGAAATACTGCTAAAAAAATAGAAATAAATGCTCAATAGAAATAAATAAATAATCAATTTCAAATAAATAGAAATAAATACTGGGTATTTCAGAGGATGAAATACCCAGAAATGGTCCATTCATGCATTCATATCCTGACAGATTTAGACCGTATAGTTTGGATTAATATCACTGAGATAGAAAGAGTTATTTTTGTAGAGGAAATAAGAATCAACACTTACCATTCTGATAACAGGTTGTGTGTTTGCATTAAAAAGTGTCTCATGCAAACATGTTAAACACATGACCTGTAAGCTCTAAAATTTTTTTTGAAACAATCTCACTTTGTTGCCTGGGCCAGAGTGCAGTGGTGTCATTACAGCTCACTGCAGCCTGAAAGTCCTGGGCGCAAGCTGTTCCCCTGACTCAGTCTCAAAGGAAGCTGGCACTACAGGTGCACACCACTATGCCTGGCTAATTTTTCTCTTTTTGGTAGAGATGGGGGTCTCACTCTTGCTCAGGGTAGTCTAAAACGCCTAGCCTCAAGCAACCCTCCTGCCTTGGCCTCCGGTAGTGCTAGGATTACAAGCATGAGCCACCGTGCCTGGCCTTCTAAATTTTGAAATAGCCTATGTATGCATGTATATGTGTCTTTTTTTAATGTTTTTTTCTTTGTAGGATCTTAAATATGATTTTCCTAGAGGTTTCCAAGATAATTATTAAATTCTAAACCATTTCCAATATTATATTATAAAGTTCATTAAAAATATTTTGAATATAAGGTCTTTCTCTTAGTAATTTTATATTTTTATGATTTTAATAGTTCATCCTTTAATATAACCTAGAAGTATACAAAGGCATTTTTTGCATATTATCAAAGCAGCTATAAAGTAGATGAGATTAAATTAAATTGAGAATTTATTTAATAAAACTAGAAAAAAAGACAAAAAACTCAACTTTTTAGAAAATTTTAACTAACTTATTATGACAGGCCAAAAAAAAGTCACTTAATTCAGTTCATAAAATGACCTAAATTTTTTCATTGTTATTTGATTGTATGATTTGACAAGATTTCACTTCTGATACAATCATTTACTTCAGTGATCAAATATTACCATGTCTGTTTTGACAGATGAGGAAATTGAGGTTAATAAAAAGTAAGTAGTATTGCTTATAATAAACAACAAAACAAATCTGACCACAGGTACATGCCAGATTGAAAAAGTTTACTTGACTTAAAATCCAGATTCTTTTGATTATACCAACTGAGATAATTCTAGGGTTAGGTTTTTTTCTTTTCCTGCTCTTCGTAAGTGTTTTGCTGTTGTGTTATTGCTATTGTTCATTTGTTTGTTTTTGTTTTAGATTTTTATTTTAAAACAATTTAAGCTATTGCTCAGAGAGAATTATAAGTCATGGAGTTGAACGGTCATAAGAGATTCAAAAGAGCTATATAAACATGTTAAAGGAATATCCCAGACTCAAATTTCAGAAGATGATGTTAATTTGAGCTTCAGATTAAATATTCATGTTGTGTCATGTCCAGCTTCACATTTTCTCCTTTTACGTTTGGAGGGCATTACAAACACAATGTAATGGAAAAATAAAAAGGGTTTTTGATAATATTTTATTAGCATCAGTTATTTTTATAAGTAATCTATGATCTATTCCATTACTGCTACACTCAAAAGTTACTGCTTTTTATTTTCTTTGTAAACATAATTTTATTTCTCATCCTAAAAATTATGACATTTTGATTTTAGTATCTCTTTTCATAATTTAATACTTCTGTATCTCAATGGAAAGTTTTAGGGTAATTTTCTACACAAATATAACTTCTAGAGAACAATATAACAAAACAGATTTTTATAAAATTATAAAGTAACTTCATAGTAATGTTTATTAGTGGGCCTGGGTGGAAATTGTGCTTCAAAATTTGAAGATTTCTGTATTTTAAACAGATTTTCATGAAGTATGTTTAAAATAGAGCTTTCAAAGGGATATTTTTATTTTATCTGTAAAAATAATCTCCTCAGTGATAAATGTTATTTACATAATCATTTATTAAAAAATCATTTTTCATAAATTGTTTTCTGTCATTTGCGTTTAACTTGTCTTTTTTCTAATTAAATGCCTCTATAAATTTTTTGCCAAAGCAAAGGTTTCTGTACAAATTCTTTTGTAGTACTTCCTAATTTTGGTTTAGCTCTCAAAATATCAGGATGAGATTTTATATTTTTATGTTTAATCAAAGTTCCTACCTCAATGTTGAGCACGGGTGCTTAATTAGTGTATTAAATTCTCTATATTAGTTCAATTTGGTGCCACAAATACTTTTTGATCATTGTATTAGATGCTATGGGGGTTTTAAAAAATGTTTTAGTCTAGCAGGGAGCAGAGAGTTAAAACAATATTACATTATAGCTTGATGTATGCAATGTTTGAAGAGATAATATGCATAAAAATAGGAAAGAAAGAGTGATTAATAACTTAATAACTTACTTAATAACTTAAGTAAGGTTCAAATAGGTGGTTACTGGCAAAATTACAGCAAGAAAATTCTAAAGCAACTCCATATTTGTGGTGTGTAAACTATGAATGGTGGAGTGGCAAAGTGTTAAACGAGATTTATTTTATTCCTAAAATAATTCGGCATTGGATCAAGAGAATATAATCAAAATGAGTTATAAAAAAATACAACAGTGATTAAAACAAATTTTCTTAAAATATATGTCCAACCTATTTATATTGAATGTTAAAAACTTTATTTAAAAACATCACAATTTTATAAAACATAATTTTTAAAATAATGAACAAACAAAATTCTTATGGTTTGCTAAAATTATTGTCAACCTCACAGTGATCTAATCATGTAAAACAAAGCTTTTGTTCAGTTCAGCTATAGTGAAACCATCACCTTTCATTTTAATATAAACAAATTGTTAAAAAGTGAATGTTAAATCTCAAAGAGTATCAAATTTCTTACATTTTTACTATTATAAGGATTATCTCACTCATTATGTGTGATCCCACCTATTAAATAAAAAAAAAAGGAAATAATGTGTTTTAAATGGGCCATAAATGACACCTTTACTGGCAATCTTATATTACAGAGGAGAAATGATAGTTTTTAAGGGTAATGAGTCTAAAGTAGCAAATATAGATAATATATTATGGAACTTGTTTCACTTGGGTAGAGCTAATGAGAAGTATTAATGTCAGTACAGGCATGCCTTGTTTTATTGCACTTTGCTTTATTGTGCTTCACAGATACTACGTTTTCCACAAATTGAAGGTTTGTGAAAACCCTGAGTCGAGCAAGTCTACAGCACCATTTTTCCAACAGCATTTGCTTACTTCATGTCTCTTGTCACATTTTGGTGATTCTTGAAATATTTCAAACTTTTTCATCATTATTGTATCTGTTATGGTCATCTATAATCAGTGATCTCTGATGTTACTATCATAACTATTTTTAGAGCATCACGAACCATGCCTATATAAGATAGCAAACTCAGTTAATAAATGTTGTATGTATTTTCACTGCTCCCTCCACCGATCAGTGATTCACTTGTCACTCTCCCTTTCTTCCAGCCTTCCTATTGTCTGAGACACAATAGTATTACTGTGTGGGCAATTAGCAACCCTACAATTGTCTCTGAGTGTTCAAGTGAAAGGAAGAGTTATAAGTTTCTCACTTTAAATCAAAAGCTAGGAATGATTAAGCTTAGAGAGAAAGGCATGCGATGAGCTGAGATAGGCTGAAAGTTAGGCCTCTTGTGCCAACCAGTTAGCCAAGTTGTGAATGCAAAGAAAAAGTCCTTGTAGGAAGTTAAAATGTTTACTCCAGTGAATACACAAATGTTAAGAAAGCAAAACAGCCTTACTGCTGATATGCAGAAAATCTGAATGGTCTGGATAGATCAAACCAGCCACAGCGTTCCTTTAACTCAAAGCCTAGTCCAGATCAACGCTCTAACTCTCTTCAATTCTATGAAGGCTGAGAGAGATGAGGAAGTTGTAGAAGAAAAGTTTGAAGCTAGTAGAGGTTGGTTCATGAGAGTCAAGGAGAGAAGCTCTCTCTATAACATAAAAATACAAAGTGAAGTAGCAAGTGCTGATGGAGAATCTGCAGCAAATCATCCAAAAGATCTAGCTAAGAACACTGATGAAGGCCGCTACACTGAACGAGAGATTTCAGTGTGGGCAAAACAGCTTTCTATTAGAAGAAGATGCTATTGAAGACTTTCATAGATAGAAAAGAGAAGTCAATGCATGGCTTCAAAGTTTCAAAGGATAGGCTGACTCTTAGTAGCTAATGCAGCAAGTGACTTGAAGTAGAAACCAATGCTCATTTGCCATTCCAAAAGTCCTAGAGTCCTTAAGAATGATGCTAAATCTACTCTGCCTGTGCTCTGTAAGTGGAACAACAAAGCCTGGATGACAGCACACCTATTTACAGTACAATTTACAGAATATTTTTTAAGCGCACTATTGAGACCTACTGTTTAGAAAAAAATTTTTCCTTCAAAATATTACTGCACATTGACAATGCTCCTAAGTTACTGAAGAGCTCTGATTGAGGTGTACAAGGAGATTAATGTTGTTTTCATGTACCTGCTAACTCAACATTCATTCTGCAGCACATGGATCAAGGAGTGATTTTGATTTCCAAATCTCATTGTTTAACAAATACATGTAATGCTACAGCTACCACAGATAGTGACTTTTCTGATTGATCTGGGAAAAGTAAATTGAAAACCTTCTGGAAAGAATTTGCTGTTCTATACGCCATTAAGAACATTCATGATTCATGGGAGGAAGTCAAAATTTCAACATTAACAGGATTTTTTTTGAGGGTTTTTTTTTTCTTCTGAAAATTTTATTGGGGGAAAACTACAAAAGAAACTGATCTCAACCATCATGGATGCCTTTGAAAGAATTAAGACTACAGTAGATGAAGTATATGCAGATGTGGTAGATATAGCAAGAAACTAGAATGAGAAGTGGAGCCTGAAGATGTGACCTAACTGCTGTAATCTAATGATAAAACTTTTATGGATGAGGAGTTGCTTCTTATGCAGGGACAAAGAAAGTGATTTTTTTAAGATGAGATCTATTCCTAGTGAAGATGCGGTAAATATCGTTGAAATGATAACAAAATATTTAGAATATTATATAAACATAATTGATAAAGCAGAGGCAGGGTTGGAGAGGACTGACTCCCATTCTAAAAGAAGTTCTGCTATGGCTAACATGCTGTCAAACAGCGTCACATTCTACAGAGAAATCATTCACGAAAGGGAGAGCCAATTGATGCAGCAAACTTCATTATTGTCTTATTTTAAGAGATTGCTACAGGTAACTCAACCTTCAACAACCACCATCCTGATAAGTCAACAGCCATCAACACTGAGGTAAAACTTTTCATGGGCAAATGATTATTACTTGCTGAAAGCTCCGATGATCATAGGCATTTTTTAGAAATAACATACTTTTTAACTAAGGCATCTACATTGTTCTTTTAGACATAATGCTATTGCATACTTAATAGACTACAGTTTATACTATAACTAGAACTTTTATATACACTAGGAAACCAAAAAAATTGTGTGACAACCTTTATTGTGATATTTATTATGGTGTTCTGCAATTAAACCTGTTATATATTCAACATATGCCTGTAGTGCAACATTTGTAGGATTAATATGAAGTACTAGGAGAGAAAAGTGTATAAAATTTGGTTAAACATTTTGCAGGGTCAATCATTCAAAATTATTTTTATAGAACCCTCAGTAATATAAAAGAATAAGATGATGCTTACAATATGTATTAGGTTGGTGCAAAAGTAATTGCAATTTTGGACCATGAATTTTAAATCATTATAACTAGGCTCAAACACATCTTTATTAATCAAAATGGGAATGATTACAATCAATACATTTTCGCAACAAGAAATAAGTTTGTTTATTCCTGTAGCATAAAAATCCAGACTTTAGGGTTCAACAAACTCTTGGAAAGCATTTTCTGCATCCTGCTGGTTGTGGAAGTGTTTTCCCAGCAAAAAATTTGTTGAAATGCTTGAAGAAGTGGTCGTTGGTTGACGAGAGTTCTGGTGAATATGGCGGATGAGGCAAAACTTGCAGCCCAATTAGTTCAACTTTTGAAGCATTGGTTGTGTAACATGCTGTCAGGCATTGTTCTGGAGAAGAATTGGGCCCTTTCTGTTGACCAATGCCAGCTGCAGGCATTGCAGTTTTAAGTGCATCTCATCAATTTACTGAACATACTTCTCAGACACAATGGTTTCACTGATATTGAAAAAGTTACAGTGGATCAGACCAGAGCAGACCAACAAACAGCGACCATGACCTGTTTTTGGTGCAAGTTTGGCTTTGGGAATTGCTTTTTTGGTCCAACCACTGAGCTGGCTGCTGGTTGTTGTATAAAATCCACTTCCATTGCACCTCATGATCCATTCAAGAAATGGCTTGTTGTTTTTGCATACAATAAGAAAAGACATTTAAAAATAATGATTATCTTGATTTTCAGTCAATTAATTAAACTCCCACTTATCAAGCTTTTTCACCTTTCCAATTTGCTTCGAATGTCTAATGACTGTAGAATGGTTGACATTGAGTTCTTTGGCAATTTCTCCTATAGTTGTAAGAGGATCAGCTTCGATGCTGGCTCTCAATTGGTCATTGTCAACTTCTGATGGCCGACCACGGCACTTCTCAACTTCCAGGTTCTTGTCTCCTTTGCAAAACTTCTGAAACCACCACTCTACATTCATTAGCAGTTCCTGGGCCAAATGCATTGTTGATGTTGCGAACTGTGCCCACTGCTTTAAGAACCATTTTGAATAAGAAAATAAGAATAGAATAAGAATAATAGAATAAGAATAGAATAAGAAAATTGCTCAAATTTGTTTTTTGTCTAGCATCATTTCCATAGTCTAAAACAAATATAAAATAAACAGCAAGCAATAAGTCATTAGCAAAAAAATGAAAAATGTGCATTAAAATGATGTATAACAGAAACACATTTATAGAAGAATGCATTCCAATATCAAAACAAAAATTTTCACAATGCTAAAACCATAATTACTTTTGCACCAACCTAATAATAGGAATAAATATGTATAACTTGTTAGGATATTGGTAAGAAAAGTACTATTTAATCATTTTTATGTAGGGTAAGTTGGAGAGCATACATTTGTATTAAGATGATGAAAATGGCTAATAATAATGTGTAATTTCTCTAAGATATGTAGATTCAAATTAGGCATAAATTGAAAGAAATGAGATATTCTTCTATCTAATAAAAGTTGCTATAGAAACTTGAGTTAATCAGAAATGCCACAAAGGCTTCATGTTTTACATGTTCTGGATGCTTTTAAAAATCTACATTGCTCATGAAACATGTTTGTAAAAATCCAGTATGAGACTTTGCACCCTGCTATATAGTGGCCCTAACATACATTTATTTGTCCTCTTTAGTTCTCCAGGTTTCACATTTCCTCACTCCATCAATCTACATATTTGGCCTATTATCTCAGTTCTGCCTACTGTCACTAGTGTATTTCATTACATAGCATAAAAGTCACTAATTATTTACTGACTCATCTCTCCTGGAAAGCTCATCATGATCACTCTACTCATATACTTGGTCCAAGTGAGTTGTAAATCCTGTCCTTGCTACCAAACATTTTTCACTGAATCAAATTTATGTCCCCACCGAACTGTGAACTCCAAATATTTGTTAGCTTTGCCGCCCAAATCATCAGTAACTGATAAATATTAAGTGTTTAAGATGCTCACCAAATGAGTGGAAACATTTTTCAGGAAGAGTTACATAATGAACAAGGGAGGTAAAGGGAAAACAGTTTTGTATGTCAATTAATATCAATATTGTTCTTGTCATACTTATAATTTTATGCACCTTTCTTAAGAAATCTGCAAGGAGGTAATACTAAGTTCTATTTTATGTATGAGAAAACTGAATTTCTAAGAAGTTAGAAACTTTATTAAGACTGTATGTCTTAGCTGAATTCAGAGTGGTGAAGATTCCACATTAATCTTTACACTGCTCCCAATTAATCCTAGCAAGAACACTTACGACATAAAAATAAATGTTTCTAAATATAACATCAATTACATGCATGTATTTCTTTAGAGTTTACTAAGTACTGACACATGCATTATACAATTTTATCTGCATAAGACACCATGAGTTTGATAGAACAGAAGTCATAAATAAACTTTTCAAGATGTAAGTCCTACCTAGAGCAATCAGGCAAGAGAAATTAAGGATGTCCAAAACAGGAAAGAGGAGGTCAAACTATCACTTTTTACTGATGACATGATCTTATATCTAGAAAATCTCAAAGACTCTCCCAAGAGACTCCTGGAATTGATAAATAAATTCAGCAAAGTCTCAGGTTAAAAAAAATCAATGACAAAAGTCCGTACCATTCCTATAAACAAATAATAGTCAAGCTTAGAGTAAATTCAAACAGTCAGTACCATTCACAACATCTACAAAAAAAAAAAAAAAACCTAGGAATATACTTAACTAAGGAGATAAAAGAGAACTATGAAACACTGAGGAAAGAAATTACAAATGACACAAACAATGGAAAAGCATATCATGCTCATGGATCACTAGAATCAACATTGTTAAAATGTCCGTAATACCCAAAGTGAATTGTAGATTCAATGCAATTCCCATCAAAATGCTAATGGCATATTTCACTGGTATAGAAAAAATAATTCTATGCTTCATTTGGAACCAGAAAAGAGCCCAAATAGGCAAAGCAATCTTAAGCAAAAAGAACAAAATTGAAGATATCACATTATCAGACTTCAAACTATACTACAAGGCTATCATAACCAAAAAAGCATGGTAATAGCACAGAAATACAGACATAGACCAATGGAACACAACAGAGAACCCAGATATAAAACCATCCCCATGCAGCCAACTGTTCTTTGACAAAAGAAACAACAATATACACTGGGAAAAAGAAGCCCTAATCAATAAATGATGCTGGGAAAATTGGATAGCCACATGCAGAAGAATAAAACAGTATCCATATTTCTTACCACTTACAAAATAAATTCAAAATGCATAAAGGACTTATATGTAAGGCATGAAACCATAATAACTCTAGAAGAAAATTTTGAAAAACCTCCTCTAGATATCAGCCTAGGCAAAGAATTTATGAAGAAGTGCCCAAAGGCAACTGCAGCAAAAACAAAAATAAACAAATGGTACTTGATTAAATTAAAATGCTTCTGCATAGCCAAGGAAATAATTAACAGAGCAAATAGACAACAGATAGAATTAGAGAAAATATTCCCAATATTCTTGGATGTAGAAAAGACTTACAACCAGAATCTACAAAGAACTTAAGCAAATCAGCAAGAAAAAATTAAGCAACCCCATTAAAAAGTGGGCAAAATACATGAACAGCTTTTCAAAACAAGATACACAAATTGCCAGTAACATATGAAAAAATGCTCAACATCACTAATCATTAGGGAAATGCAAATTAAAACCACAATGTAATTATCACCTTACCCCAATTAGAATGGCCTTTATTAAAAAGTCCAAAACAATAGATGCTGGCATGGATGCAGAGAGAAAGGAACGCTTATACACTGTTGGTGAGACTGCAAATTAGTACAACCTCTGTGGAAAACAGTATGGACATTCCTCAAAGAACTAAAAGTCAAACTACCATTTGATCTAGCATTTCCACTACTGGGTATTCACCCAAAAGAAAATAAGTCATTTTATCAAAAAGACACCTGCACTAGAATGTTTATTGCAGCACAATTCACAGTTGCAAAGATGTTGAATCAACCCAAATGTCTGTAAATTCATGAACAGATTAATCAAATGTGGTATATGTACACCATGGAATACTACTCAGCCGTAAAGAAGGATGACTTACTGCCTTTTGTGACAATTTGGATGGAACTGGAGACCATTCTCCTAAGTGAAGTTTCTCAAGAGTGGAAAAACAAACAACACATTAACTCACTACTAAATTGGAACTAACTGATGAGCACACACGCATGCATAGAGAAAAGTAAAACTCAATGGAAATCAACCAAGGGGAAGGGCTGAAAACCTACCTAATGGGTGCAATGAAGAATACCTGGGTGATGGACACTCTTCACCCATTGCTCAAGCATTATAAAAATGATTGATGTAACCAAAATTATTTGTACTTTATAATGCTTTGAAATAAAAAAAGAAGCATCTGAAGGATCACTTCTATACAATTTCACTGATTTTTTCAAAATTAGTTATCTCTACTTCTAAAGTACAATTTCAATATGTATATATCTCTAACTTGGATTGTTAAAGATTAGTTATAATTATTTGAATCCAGGTTTCTTCCCCCTACTTGCTTATAGGCTTGATGTTGGGAACTTCTTATACTTTATATTTTGTCAAAACCATTAAATCTTTGTATTGCTATATTAATCAGAAAACACATTATGGTTCAATTTTTCTATTATATATGCAGGAGATTCACCTGTATTCAAGAAATATTTGCCATGAACATTGGAGATGCTAGACTCTGACAGGGGAGACATAGGATGAAAAATTATATTTACTTTTGAAAGTTTGTAACCTTTATAAGTCTAACAAAAATAAACTTTTGAAATATCTCATGAAAATTATGTTCTGTGTTTTTGTCAGTTTCTGTCTATCCCTTTTTCTCTGCCTCTTTGGTCTCAATCCCTCCCTCTCCACCCCCGCCCCCAGAATTAGCACAGAAGATACTTTCTGCTCCCTTGTCCTTCCCACATTGATAATCCATTATGAGAAAATCACAGAAATAATAACTCAAACATATTATAAGATGAATATAAATAGCTATCCTCACCAATTGTTCATGTAGATCATATGATATTTTATGCACACTAAAGTACATATTAAAAATGTCATAAAGTAAAACAAATGTAGTTTGGTAGTAATAAATGTAAAACAACATGAATCGTGAATCATAGAAATGTGTATTATAATCGATCAATAAATATGAAATGATGGAAAATCTAATACAAGTTAGACCTATAAATAGCTGGGCTCCCTGCAGTGGAAAAAAATTAAGCACATAACAATTAAAAAAGTGAAGACAACATTTAATTTACATGTGGAGAAGTAGATGAACTTGTTTCAATTCAGTCAAGAATAATAAGAGAATTGCTAAAATTAAAGTAGAACTTTCTATAATTATTTGGTATTCTACGTACTTTAATATGAAAATACATAATTTTAACAGAAATTGCTAATGACAAAAAACTGACAATTACAATATAAAGAATATAAAATGGAGAACTAAACACCAATAATTATGTTGTTCACAAATTCTAGAAATGATTAATGCCTACTATTATTAAATACATGTATGTATGTGCATTTGATAAATTATCCAGTTAAAATTAAAATATTAATATAAATAATCAACAAATTATTTTTAAAGAAAATCAAACTACAAAATCACTTGCGAAAATTAAATGACTCTTCTTGTAGTTACATAAAGTTAACCAAGAAATACTGTTAGTGTGATTTATGCCTGAAGTAAGGTATAATATTTATGATAGAAATTTAAAAATAAAGCCTAGATGTGCTACTAACATTATGGTGGGCATATAAGAAAGGTAAATTAGGTTGTAGACAGGCACAGAAAGAAGATATATGACCATGCAAAAGAATGTAACCAAAAGAAATAAGTAGCAAATCTATCCTAAAGCATGTAGCAAAGGGCATTCTAATATTGCTAAAAATTTTATTCTAATAATTATTTTGAAAATGTGAACTGAGAACTAGATTGCAGATATTTAGGTAAAAATGCCAGAGTATTTTAAAGCATCATTGCTTCTCTAAATACTGGAGGAGAACAATAATTATAAAATTGTAAATTCTGTGAATTAGGTCAATTTGTTTCTATACATGTGTTTTGAGTATTTCTATGGTGAAGGCACTGTGCAAATACTAAAACGGATAAGCATGAAAGGGAAGCAGAATTATATAAATCATATCATTAGCTGCATTGGGCTACCTAAGTAGGACAAGCTAGGACATCAGTGAAATACGTACAGAAGTAAGCAGTGATGCGAACTTACGAGAAAACATCTGTGATTAGCAATGGAACCTGACCCAGAGAAAAAGACTTTCTATAGATGATGAAGCTAAGACTTGCTCCAAGCAACTATAGGCCCTTCTGACACTGCAAACAATCACTTTTAGCTATACGAACACATTATATGTACTCTTACAAGGCACCATCTAAAAACAAGTAAAATATGAGGCAGCGTCATGATAAGAAATAGATATTATGACATTTGGACAACATAACACCAGAGGTAGATAATTCTTTTGTGCTAACTTGTGTCATTTACACTAAATGTATTCAATCTGGAGTGCCTAAACAACACTTGTCCAACTTCAGTGTCTGAATGAACTAGAGGAACCAGCATAGTGTGGTCAAATACCTAATCTGGAGCCTCAAATAAGTAACTATCTGTATACTTTTGGACAAGAAACTTAACTTCTTCAAGCTTCTATTTCCTCATCTGTAAAATGGAACCAATCAATATATAAGCACAGGCTGTCTCAGATAGTCTGCTTATTTTGCTTACTGCTATATCCCTAGTGTCAAACAGAATGGCACAAAGGGTACACTAAATAAATAAGTGTATAAAGACGTGTGTAAAACTCCTGATATTCTTCCACATTCTTCCACTTCACAATTTGTGTGGCCAGGATACCCTGTTAAGCTTCTATTACACACAGCATTGATCACAAATGTACTCAAAAAACTATCTATGTAGCACTTTTTTCTTTACCTGTAACTAGATATAAATCTATGAAGGCAAAATCCACTTCTGTTTTGTTTAATAACTCAATAAATGTGTGCTCAATGTATAAGATAGGCACTCAGTATGTTTGATTGTTCCTTCTTCAATATTGAAAAAAAAAACAAAACAAAAATTCACCAGGTTATTAGGTGTCTAAGAGTTTCTATAAGTGATAACTGGTAAAGGTTTTCTTAAAATACAGCAAAGGTTTTCTCTAGGCCTGTGGTCTCCAACCCTTGAGCCTGGGACAGGTACCAGTCTGCAGTGGCGTCCGCAGTGGCCTCTGCAGTGGCCTGTTAGAAACCGGCTGCACAGCAGGAGGTGAGCAGTGGTGAGTGAGAGAGGCTTCACCTGTACTTACGGCCACTCCCCATCACCGACATCGCTGCCTGAGCTCCACCTCCCCCACCGCACTTTCATTTGTGCAAAAAATGTCTCTCACACCACCAGTCCCCAGTGCCAAAAAGTGTGGGACTGCTGCCCTAGGTCAGTTAAAATTTCCATTTCTTTCTTTAATAAAACTCACCAAAAAATACTTTATATATATATATACACATATATATATATATCTTTTATATTTGTGTTGTAATTTGTGTCATTTATTCATTAACAAAAACACTGAAGTGCATATTTTCTCCCAGGGAATTAAAAAAGATGGTTTCTGCTCACATCATGCCCACAAGATAGCAGGAAATAGAGTCATTTTATTCTCCTAAAACCTTGTGATATAATTAGGACAGCTATTTTTAGCTGCAATGTACAGATTAGTGAACAAAAACTTAGAGATGTTTAAATGACTTCTCCCAGATGATAATTAATAGTTGTCAAGGTCTTCTAAGAATAGCGTAATTTTCACACACTGAGTTTTCCTATGGATTCTCACGTCCATCATCAACCAAAATAAGCCTTCATGTACTTCAAAATAAAAATCAAGATGCGTCTTTATTTTATATTTTCTAGAGTAAGCCAGTTATTTAAAACCTATAAACCTGTTTATAACTTTTCAATATCCTCTTAGCTTTTGATAATACCAAGTATTATCAAAGTTGAACAACTCTCCTAATGAGTTATTTTAAAATATAAGTATCTTATGGATTATAACAAAATAGGGTATTTGATTATACCTGGAGATGTTTCTCATAAGAAACTATGATGGAAGAGATCCAAGAAACCAGTAGTCATTGGCTCTTTAAAATCTGAATATATTGAGCAAGCTACCAGAAAACTATAATTTATTTTATTTTTGTTAACACAGAAGGAAAGCTTATGCAGTGTGTTTGCCCATAACAGTCAATGCATGAATCTACTTCTCACTTTTGGCAATCATTTTATATCATGATCAATAACAACATGCTCAAAATGAAGGCAAGCTGGGGGTAGAAAAGAACCTGGCAATTAAAAACCTCCAGCACATTTACCAATCTGAATATTCAAGCACCATAAATCATTAATCATAAGTAAACCACCTGCTGGGGACACTCTAACCCAGCGTAAAGATTTGCTACATGCATAATTGTCTGTTTCAGATTAAATTTTTATCCAGGGAAAATAAGATGATGACTTAGGTGACAGTATTTCATTAATTTTGAAAATAGAAATAACTGTATTCCTCATTGTACTTCAAATATTTCAATAGCTCTGTTTAAAATGACAACTGTTTCATTATATCTGGATAATATTTCATTCTCTATTGCATTTTATCAATTATTAAGTAGCTCATTGTTACAGGTGATGAAATAATATTTACCCTTTTTATTTTATGTACTTAAAAAAATAAATCTATTATTGCAAGCAGAAAAGAAACTGGCTTTCTGTAAACCTCGGGATTTTAGATAGGCACATACTTGTCAGTTTTCTTAGCAGTTATATATAAATGTATAGCCTACATTGCTGTAGCCCTTAAGCTGAATTTTTATAACTAATAGATACTCTTAGGTCTGCTGACACTTTTTGAAAAAATAACAAAATATGTGTGTGTGTCTGTGTGTTCTGATGGTTTTCATGGTTTTTATATATTGTCAAAATGTATTGCCTCTTTTTATTATGAGATGGCTAAAAACTCCTGGGTTGGAATTAACCACTTGCATAATTTAAAATAATTACAACAGAACAGAGGAAGAGAACCCCCTTGCTCATGATGCTTTATGCACCAAATCTAGTTTAAGCACTTCTCAGATTACGGGCTGGCATTTTGCTCACTGAGAGTACAGAAGGCCACCGCAGCTGTTACCACCGCTAATACCACTGGCTGTCTCAGTGTCTCAGAGGTGAGCTCATGGCTTAGATGGGGGACACATAGGCTTCACAGTAGCCTGGTCTTACCTGGTGGGACTCAGAGAGCCTCTGGCACCCCCCCAAAGCTGCTCACAGATATAAGATCAAAAACCCAGAAGGGTAGAAAACATAATTTTGACTAAGGAGAGGCAGAAGACTTGAAAAAACCTGTCATACAAATTTCTTTAACTGGAATCCACAGAAATTAAATAAATTACACAATGTCACTGAGCCAAGCAATTCAACTATGATTTTAATTCCAACTCTACTTGTACAAACAATGCTTTCTCAATACTTAATGTTGCTTGGTGACATGTTTTCAGGGTGAGCATTTTTATACGTGCAACAGTTTGAGCACTTTTGTTACTAAATCCAGGGTTCAATATATTCCCAACTGCTACTCAAAGTTTAGATTCCCCACTAATAGGACTTGATAAAAATACAGAGCTGGGCTCAGTGGCATGCACCTGTAGTCCCAGCTACTCAGCAGGCTGAGGCAGGAAGTTCACTTGAGCCCAAGAGTTTGAACTGAGCCTAGGCAACATAGGGAAACCCTATCTCTACAAAACAATGCAGAATCTGGGACTACCCTGTCCTTGAGATTTTTTTTAATGTTTGTTGATTCTAATTCAGGTAGTCCCCAGATTGTACTTGTAAATCCCTATTATATAATCTCACAAAACTGCTTGGCAACACTTTCACAACTACAATTTTACATTTTTTTGTTGTAATTATTTGATTAGTGTCAGTCTCTCTCAACTGGACTTTAAGTTCCATGGGTCACACCACATCAGCTTTGGCTCTCCTTGAGCCCTCCTGGCCAATGCTTGGCATATTTTAGGTTTTCAATTCATACATTTGCTGAATGCATGAAACATTAAAAGATTCTTTATGTTTCTAGGGAATTTGGAATTATTTTTGTGGACAATAGAGTAACACATTTTGTAAGCTAGGTCCTAATATGATCAGATCTTTGGTGCACAAAGATGCTTTACAGCAATTAAAGATTGCATTGGAGTGGAGAGAAACTGTTTTAGTCTAGATTAGAAAAAGTGAGGATCCACACAAGGAAAGAGGCAATGTATAGAGGGTTGGGGAAGGAGACCAAGATCTATGCCTCTTTCTCTGGGAGAGGAACACAGGAGGTTAGAATGGCCAAAAAGTCCCAAAACAATAAATGTTGGCGTGGATGCGGGGAGATAGGAACACTAATACACTGCTGGTGGTACTGCAGACTAGTGCAACCTCTGTGGAAAGCAATATGGAAATACCTTAAAGTGATACAAGTAGATCTACCAGTAGATCCAGCAATCCCATTACTGGGCATCTACCCAAAAGAACAAAAGACACTCTATAAAAAAAAAAGACATATGCACTTGAAAGTTTATAGCAGCACAATTCACAATTGCAAAAGTGTGGAAACAATCGAAGTGCCCATCAATACATGAGTGGATTAATAAAATGCAATATATGTATACCATGGAGAAATATTCAGCTATAAGAAACAATGGTGATATAGCTCCTCTTGTATTTTCCTGTATAGAGCTGGAACCCATTCTACTAAGTGAAGTATCCCAAGAATGGAAAAGCAAGCATCACATGTACTCACCATCAAATTGGTTTCACTGATCAACACCTAAGTGGACATATAGGAAGAACATTTATTGGGTGTCGAGTAGAGAGAGGGGGGCATGGGGATGTACATACATAATGAGTGCGATGTGCACCATCTGGGGGATGGACACACTTGAAGCTCTGACTCAAGGGGGGAGGGAGGGCAAGGACAATATATGTAACCTTAACATTTGTACCCCCATAATATGCTGAAATTAAAAAAAAAGAGGGTTGGGGAGTGACAATACTAGTGTTTGAGAGAAATGTGGGAATAATGGGAATCCTTGATAAGTATAGAGAAACTAGAATGAGACATAAGGAAATTCTATCATGTAAGAAGAGCACATTTTAGAGAATATTATAAATTCATGGTTGAAAACAGTGAGTTATCCATGAGAAGCTTTTACAACTTTTATAGATATATCTGCTGCCCAAGATCTAACATCACCAGCATAAAGGTAGATATTGAGAAAAGAAAAATGAGCTATCATCACCTTGATGTCATTCTTCTGCTAGCTTTCCAGTTAAAAAATGAAGTCATTACAACTAATTTGCAAAGTCCCATGAATCTTGTAAAAAAAAGTCTCATATCTACCATATATGTCCCATATTTTAATACTTGTTTCACCATATCAAGGGTTTCTTGGAAATAGAACGACGTTTCTTCTTTATTTACCCCATTATGATTTCTGGAACTTCGAACCTTTATTACTTGATAGCCATGAAATGCTAAATCATCTCCCTTTCTAGATAGCTTCTGCATCTCTTAAATCTGCTGCCTGTAATCCATCCTTCAGTACCCTTTCAGAGCAACTCCTTAAATGCTGCTTTAATCTTAAAAGAATCTATAATGTTTCTCTGTTGTCTTGCATATCTAGGTTAAATTTGGCCTTTTTAAGGCCCTCAAAAATATACCTGTCCTATCTCTCTATTTTCCAACATCAACCCTGTAGTAAGTTAAATCTTATCATTACACCTTTTCTCCTGCTCCATGCCTGTCTGATACTTTATGTGATAAAAATCATACTTCCCATCTCCCCCACAAATCCTTTCAACTTTTCCCAAATCTTCACTTTTTTAAATTTTTGATAACACATTTATTTCTGAACTTTTGATATATATTTTCACTTTTAAGCCTCTTTGGGGTTTCTTCCTACTAGTCCACTTCGTGGTATTCCATATGACATGTCACAAGGCATTTAGCACATGCCAGGCCCTCTGTACGCTCTCTTTGCAATGACTAAGGGAAGACAAACTCTTGTGAACACAGAAGAACACTCAAAAGAAAAAAGGTTCGCCAAATATATGTTTTTATTTTAAAGTCAACATGACATGTAGAATACTTCTATTGAGCAAAAGAGGAAGATGGTGCTCTGTTTATCAAATAACTGAGTTCTAAAAGACTTGCAAAGAACTACTTCAGATCTAGAAAATTAAATGTTGTATATTCTAATTGTACCATTCAGTACACCATAAAGTTGATTTGATAGGCTACTAATCTCTGTCCTTCTTCCTAGACAATGTAATGTCTTTTTTCTTATCATAAATGATTTATTATAAGTTGTCAATAAATATATCATTTTACAAGTAAAATTTTATTTCATCTGAACAACTAAATTTATAGGACATTTGACAACAGAGTTAGACTGAGTTTTGTGTGGTTAAAAATAATAGCTGCCTCATCTTACTACTATTCAGAGGCAGGTCTTCCTTAAGACAAATTTGGTGACTTTGCACGTGGAAGCTTTTCAGAGACTAGGTTCGAAATAAACATTTCCAGAAATGAACAAAACAATGTCGCTGATGACTGATATTTGAACAAGCACGATTATTTTTGCCTTTAGGCTTTCTGAATTCAGTACTCCAGATAGTCACATGGCACAAGTAAAGCATTCATTTATTCATTTGTTTATTTATTCAACATCTATTTGGATGTACAGTGGGAGAGTAAAACAGCCAAAGCCCCTCCCCTCATCGTGCTTACAATCAGAACTATTGTTTTACATCAGCTACTATGACATTAATTAAATGACCATCTACTTAGAACGTGAATCTGGAGCCAAACTTCATAGGTTCACAATTCCAGCTTTGGGCGAATTATGTAATTTTTTTGTGTCTCTTTTTTCTCATCTGAAAAGTGGAGTTTACAGTAGTATTTTTGTCAAAACATTGTACTGAAGATTAAATGTATTAATATTAGTAAAGCACTTAGACAATTTTCTGGCACATAGTAAATGAAAGTTTGCTACAGTTATATTTAATGTAATACATTATAAAATCATTATAAGCAAAGTTTATTAATTGTAAAAGTGAATTGCTTACTGTTGATGACTTAAAAATAAGGTATGATCTACCTAAGAGAATATGAATAAATGAAAACATAATAGGAAGCAGAAATTTGGAGTAGGTTATGTTTAAGAAAACGGAATTTTAGAAGGATGTACCTTTACATAGCCATCACTTTTACAAAGATAATTATTAGCTCCTGGCTTACATCTGCTCTAAGGACTTTTATTAGTTTAAATATGTTTTGCTGACAGAATGTCATTCATCTGTACTGGTTACCAAGCACAATAAACTATACATTTCCCTTTTTAAAAATAATATTTTGAAATAAAAATGATTGTTATACATTATACCTCTTTACATATCTATATTTTGATTCTTTTCTAAAAATCAAATTATATGAACACTAGGGATTTTATACATACTTCACTAATTAATTGGTGCAGTTACCAATCTCATTGCATTTATTAAGAAAACTTTATGAGAACAATAAATCTTAGTTCATCAAGGGAAATTAAAACTTATGCAAGTCGGTAAGAAATAATAATCACTGCATTCTGCAAGTTGAGGACAGCACACATAGGAGGACACGTTCCCTTGTTACATTTAGTGATTCAGATTTGACATACATTAATTTGCTCAATATTTTCTTACTACTTCTTCTCTGCCATTTCTAAAAATCCCCTCTCAAAATTATCATCTTTCTTTTAGGTCCTGCAGGCATTGATTTTGTGTGAGTTTGGGGACTAACATAATGTCATAGGCAAATTTAACTTAATAATTTCCTTAATTCACTTTAAGTCCAACCACAACACAGCTATGGCATTTTATAATACTGTGCTTTGCTTAAGGCCAAGAGTATCAATTTCAACAAATGAATGTACCTACTAAGTCTCACATTTAAGATGAAGATGGGATTATAAAACTTTGAAGAATATTTTTTTAAAAAGATGTGGCAAAGGGAAAAAAATATATATGCTTATTAAGTGGGGAATGACATAGCCACAAAAAGGAAAGAAGAAGAAAAAATCTAGATTTAGAAGAGAGCAAGCATATCCTACTGAGAGCTGGTGGTACCTGGCAGGCAGCCTCGGAAAATAAACTCCAGTGATCCTCGTCTCTCCGTATTCATACCTTTTTGTAATCCTCTCATTTTGAGTGTGATCTAGATCTAGGAATTTGTTTCAAAACAATAAAATATATCAAAAGCAGAAGACGTTACTTCCAATATTAGGTTACCAAAGACTCTGGCTTTTGTCTTGCTTGCCCTCTCTGACTCATTCTCTCTCTCTTGCTCATTCTGAGGGAAACCAGTGCTTGCTTCAGCAGCACATATACTAAAAAATTGAGGGACACCAGCTACCTGGTGTAAGCTGTCCATGAAGACTCGCATTTGGAAAGAAACTGATGATATCTCCAGACAATAGCCTTCAAAGTTCTAATGCCTATCAACAGCCCTGTGAATGAGCGTGGAAGTAGATATTTCTTCAGTTGAAGTGAGATGATGGTAGCCCCAGCATATATCCTTATTGTAACTTTGTGAGAGCCCTTCAGTTAGAGGATTCTGCTAAAGCATGCCTGGATACCTGACTTGCAGAATTATGAGATAATAAATATTTGTGGTTTCAAATAGGCCATCATTTACTCCATTTATCCCAAATTTGTTGTGCCTAGATATATCCGTATATTTTCTGTTAAAGTCATAAGCTTCTGGAGGACAGGAAAAGTAATACCTAATAAGTTTTTTATATTGTTTATTTCAGAACATAAACATATATACATTATTTGATGCATTCTCTTGATGAGCATAACGATAGGGGTTTCTATCAAAATGAGCTGCTTATTTGAACTTCAATTACTTACGTAATTGCTTCGAATCCCTAGTTCACTTTAGCTTTGGATTATTGGGTATGAAAATTATTTATTCAAGGTTTGGTCTCTTTCCATTTGTCACTTAAAAAATACTTGCAACTTAAACTTGAGAAATGGAAAGTTGATACCAACTCCTCTGTAATCTGTCAGATAAAAACATCTCTCTTTCAAATCACAAGAAATCAAAAGCATGAAATGTCATTCTACATGGTTTCACTTACAGTTAGTTCTATAAATTGTGATTAGTTTGAATATATGTAATATTGAAAGCTTACTTTCTGCATCAACAAATGCAAACTTCAGAACCATTGTCTATTTGCTCTTCATTTTTAAAGTGCTCGGTTAAAAGATATAATATCAAAGGCTTTTCATGCTTAGAAAAAGACAGGTAACCAAATATAATCCTATGATAATATTACTATTCAAACTAGGTTATGCTGATTGACATGCACAGGATACTTTTATGGACATTGAAATATGAAAAATAGAACTATTGGATTTTGTATATTATGAAACATAAAATGTCTGACTATGCAAATTGCACATCAATATAATAAATTGTTATAACATGATAAAAAATAATTACTAGTCAGAAAATATTCAAAGAAAATATAGAAATAATTATATTATGTTTTGTGTATATACAAACCATTTGAAAGATACCAGATAAACAAACCTTTTCAAAAATGCATATTAGGTGACTGCAAAAATACTATATTTCTATCAAATAAGTTTATAGATTTAATAGCGGGTTCTTGGTCCCTTGTGGGTACTCAAACAGTAGTTGATAGAAAATTGAAAATGATAATTACATGTAGCTATTAATATATGTATACACATAGCATTAAATTAAAAACAGAGAACAAATAACCTGTCAAAATGTGACAGCATTGAAAAGTTACAATGAAAATATTATTGAACTACATGTTTTTCATGGGCTTCTATCAAAGAAATTAAATCATACCTAATAAAAATTATAATTAGTAACTGATGTTACTACCTACATTATTTAACATATAAATTGATATTATAGGTGTGAAATTTAAGCATTGACATATTTTGATGTCTCTCAAATTTTTTAATTTATTGAATCTAGGATAGCGTCAACTGTAACTTGCATTATTATTTTATTTATTATAAAAAAACACTCTTAATTAAATTTTGATACACTAGAGATTTTAAAATACTTCATTAATTCAGATATGTTGGATTGTGAAAAAATGTGCATATTATTTCAATTAAATATGAGAATTATCTTATATGTCTAAACAAAATAAGAAAGCCTCAGGGTCTGCAGAGGTTTGATGAAATGGCACATTTATGCTGAGAAAAAATTAACTAAAATCACTTTTTTTGACTGCCTTTTTTTATACTAGACTTTCTATTTATGTACTTATAAAAATCCACTTTGGATTTTAATGAACAACAATTAAACTTTAATTTTTTGTATTACTCATGAAAGAAAAAATTTAGATTTCTTTACAGAAAGAATTGCCAATTGCAATTTACCTTGGATCTTTCAGGAAAGAGAAAGTTCGTAAATTAGCAAGTTGAGCATTTACTAAATGACAAAGAAAAAAATTACAAATGAGTAATGTAATATTTTCTTTCCCTCAACTACATTTAATATAGTTTTAGTACAGAATTTCTTAAAAAAAATATGAAGGGGTCATTTCTTTTTTGTATCTGAGTTGATACTATCGAAAGGACTCCCAGGAAGAATGTAAAAAATGTTTGAAAAAATAATCAATATTACATTGTTTTAAAATTTCAATATATAAAATGTTTCAAACTGTTGAAAACTCGTTAATATACTAGCAGTTTAAATTTTACACCAGAGGGCTACAAAACATAGATATGATAGGATATTTTTTCCTAGTTTCCTAAATATATACCACTATATAATTGCACTGTGCTGTCAAAGAAAGGTTGCTTATTTTAAAGAGCTGGGTTTGGACTCTGTGTGATCATGACAATATAAGTCCTTTGAATATCAATGTCCTTAACTGTGAATGTACATTCTATACATACTGATTTTTTAGGAATTAAATAATATAGGTGAAGAGCATAATTCAGTGCCTATGTATAATTGTTGTCCATTCTATTAATAAAAGGAACTTGTAGTATTTTACAATGACGTAAAGAGAAACCTCATGGTGTAATCACTCGGAAAATAGTAACAGTAGCAATTAACTAATTTTTCAAAGCATATTAAAGCAAGAAAAACTCACCTTCTTTAAATATACTCTTGCAGAAATTACCTGTCCTTTTTAGATCTATATTATGAACACACAAATAAATGGAACTGCACACACGTAATTTATCAGTTCCAAGGGTGGGTAACCTGGGGCCTCAAGGCCTTTATCAAAACAATTTGTTCTGTAAAATTTGGATTCATTCAACAAGCCACACTCAAGGATCCAGAAGTCCACCTGTGCAGTTTTGTCCCTCTGGGACGATGGTAAATTCTGGAGACATTTTTGATTGTCAGGACTGGGAGGAACTACGACTGGCATCTAGGCATCTGATGTGTACAGGGGTAGGGACACTGCTAAACATTCTGAGATGCACAAGAGGGCTCACAAAACAAAGAAATATTTAGCTTGAAATCCCAATTGCGCTATGTTTGAGAGATACTGCCCTACTTATTTCTCTAAGCAGCCATTATACATGTAAAGATATAAATTATAAGGACTATAATAAAAGAAACATGCCTAAAAGGTGAAAAATGTATCTACAAGTATTTCTTCTTATTAGGAAAAAATAAGAAAAAAAATTTTTTTTTTAAAGATGTCTGCTTGTGTCATTATGTTATCTGCTTGTTAGTGCCTGGCTTTAGAGTATGAGGCATTCAGGTTGTAGGGTTTTTTTGTTTGTTTGTTTGTTTGTTTGTTTTTCAAAATTGAGTATGTGACCAGGAGCACCATTTCACTATTGTGCTGGAAGGCAATTACCGGCTCTTTACTAGATGCCCAAGACTTACTAATTTAAGAGGAATTTGTCTCATTTCCCACCCTGAAAGGGAAGAAAAGAAAATAACATTCATAAGGAATTTAAGAATCATGGGTCAGGAAATATTGTCTCTGTTTGCTCTAGTTTAAAAATATGCATTTTTAATCTTCTATATTGCCAACAACCATATTCCTCTGAGCAGTATTTAAACAACTGTGCCACATCAAATTCTGTGCTGAGGCATGCTGCCTTATCATGGCAGGAACTTCCATCTGCCCAGCACTCTAATGCTAGGTAGATCAAGCTAAATTGCCACAGTACCTCCTTCTAAAAGCTCTAGAATATCTTTTGTGGTTGAAGAATAATCAATTACTTACTCAATTCAATTCAACAAATATTTATTAAGCATTCACTCACTCTTATATTTTCTCCCCTTGTGGGCTGCTATCCTTAGGAGCAACTGAAGAAGCAAAATGACTCTCATTTATTAAAGGTTTTTACTTTAAAGATGCTTAAGTGCAGTTCACAGCTCTTCAACTGCTCTTACCAAATCCTCAGAGGCTCCATTGTAGATGAAATTCATGTTTCATCAGACAGAAGCAAGGATAATGTGTTCCCTTTTAATTTTGTCAAGAAAATATCATCATGATAACTAGGGGAAGGATGTGCAGAGTAGACAAGGTGTATCTAAACATGAGTCATTATAGATTACTACTATAAATACATTTATATAATCACATTAAGATGAATAATATGGATTTACCTCTCAAAGTGCTAAATAGGTTTATGCTGCATATCATAGGAAAAAAAGAGCCTATTTTATCACATTTTATTTGTTCCTGGTTTAGATAATACCAAAGCCTTCTAAAATGTTTTGGGAAACATATGCTCCTATTTCCAATAAGGACCATGACATTTCTTTTCTTGTTTGTCTCCTAAGGAGCAGAAAAAGTAGTTTGATGCCAATCTTAAAATAAATATTCTTTATTTGGATCAATATATAGATGACTCCTTCCAAGAACATTAGTCATAGTACTGCTGGGAACTGTCTCCAGATTTATCCCGGCCGAAAAAAGATAGGGCATTTTCTATAGAGAACCCTTGTGGGTTCTATTTTTCCCACATTGGAACTCCGAAGAGTGCTCCAGTACATTCTCTCAGGAATGTCAAAAATAATACCCTATCTGTCATCTGTCTTTGAGCCAGGGTTATGTTTCTCTTCTAGGAAGCTTTCTGTATTAGCACTTTGTAAAGTGTTTCAAAGTCAAAGTGCAAAGCCTATCAGAGAGTACTACTGAGGACACCACAAAGTCAGTTGCTTTGCTTTAGTTTAAGCAAAGTCCAGCTTAACTTTATAGGCAATGCAAAGTTTTGACAGGGCTCATCCTCCTAAGAATGAAGAGCTAAAGTCTAGGTAGGATGTTTATCTTCACCAATTGTATCTTCTAGACTTTTCACAAACTTAAAAGTTTATTACTATTGTAAACAACGCAGTCATTGCCTATATAAACGTCATTTTCTACAACATGGCATTAAAATCTCTTCCCAATCTGATTCAAACAACTTTTTTAGGTGTTTATGCCCCCCTGTGTGCTTGTAAGGAATTCTTTTATGTTATTTTTTAGAGCAAGTTCTAATCTCTCAATCAAAAATCCATTTTTTTTTGTTTCTTATCTTTGTCAATTTCCATGTTCTGTTTGCTTCTCACACATACATCTAAACTACTCTCATTTCTTGGCTTCTGTAACATCTTACTTTTTCCATGCACCCTTTGACTCCCTGATCACCTACTTATTATTTTCTGCATATCCTGTCATTTACACACCTATCCATCTAACCATTTTTTTCTTTATTCTCATGTCTTTCTTCCAGACAACACAATATTTTATCTTACCTATTACTTTATGGACAAATGGCTCAGCCTTCACTTTTTCTAAAATCTGGTCCCACTAAAGTCAATGTTTATTAAAGTAATTGTATTGAATTGCGACCTTCTCTTACTGTGTCATCACTATCACAGTAGTAAGACAGATGCTTCATCCCTTATTTTAGAACTGTGTTCTGCAAAGTGGACTTCACATTATAGACTTTGAAAACTTTAGAGTTTAAGATAGTATTAATATCTAATAGGTAAATATCACTCCTTTCATAATGCAGTGCATAGCTCTACTTTATATAGAATAGTAAGATTTATGAAGAGACTGGTTATCTTCACATATAAACTACACAAAATAGCTATTAAATCAAATAGCTGTCTCAGCAGAAAGAGCTTTTTGAAGGCACTTGGTTGGGTGGGACTAATCATCAGAAGGTTAGAAAGTGTCGCAGGCTTGAAAATTATTGTGCATCTGGCTTCTCCCAGTACCCAGCTACATAATATATTGAAATGGAACATACTGCTTCTTTTTTTTTTTTCTTCATGAAATCTTTAAATAAATTTGTAAAGTATATTATCTTATCATGCTTTCTTATAGGATAATATTTCAGGACCACAATGACAAAGAAGAACAGAATGTATTACACAAATATGCTCTATTTTTATCTTTTTTGGAATTAATAATCAAGTGCAGCATTCACTTTTAGAAGTGAATTTTTGTGGAAAATAAAAGTATGTTCATGGTTCAGTAAATGAATCTTGGATGCATAACCGCGCTTGACAGATTTTAGCCTCTAACGCCTTAATCCTTCTTCAACATCACTGATGCAATCTCTGAAAAGCTAAGTATTAATTTGAGAGTATCATTTTGTTTACATCATCTGGAAAGGAGATTCAGAGAACATCTTGTGTAAATTGCAATTATGCATAGCATACATTTTAGAGCCATCTTCATATAATATTTTACATAATTGAATTGTATTCACTTGATTTTTTTGCATGAGAATAAATGATACAGTCTAAATATAAGACACTAAAATTAAAATAAAACAACTTGAATTCTAATTAGCAATATAATTCTTGCAAGAGATATCAGGAATAAATAATTCTCTATTGCAGATTAAAAATGAGAATTTTACCATAAAATATACATAAAATTAGAATTTTTAAAGCACTTAACTATAAGATAATTAGTATTTTAATCCATAGCTCTAAAAATGTTTTATTTTGAAATAATTTTAGTTTTATAAGAAAGATGCAAAAGTAGTATAGAGTGTTATATATACCCTTTAGCCAGTCTGCCCTAATATTTGTTTCTTACATAATGATAGTATATTTTTCAAAATCGAATTTTATATTCCTGGGTCCAGCAAAATTGATATATATCTATATTTGAATATACATATGTGTGTAATTATATTTATTTTAATAAATTCAACATGTAATACTAATAATGACATAATAATGTTTTTAATTCTTCTCTTAGCCATATTGATTTATATCACTTCATCACCATATCTCTCATAGAATTCCTCTGTGGTCAATTGAGGTCAATGTTTTCTTTAAAAATTATGTGCATATATGTAGCGTATATATTAATATACAGCATATCTATATGTAGTATATGTGTATAGTGTGTATATGTGTGTGTATAAAACCAGAAAATAGGATACTAAAGGAAAATATCATTAAAGAAATCAATGGGAAAAACTTTCTGTTGATTGACTTCTTGATGACAGACTTCTCTATGAAAGTTTAAGAAAACAGTAACTGAAGTAAATGCAAACTTGCTTGTGAAGGAACCTCAACCAGCCTGCATTAAAATTACACTACACAGTCCCTCACTTTGGGAGAGATTTCTTGCCAAGCTTTTCCGAGGAGCAATACCTTGATATTTGATTCTCAGCTTAAATGATACCTTCCCAGAAAGAGCTTCATTAACCATTAAACTAGTTAGCTAAACTAGCCTCCCCAAAGCCAGTGTATCTCACATTACTCTTTAATTTTCTAGCACACATTATCTTTTTATCATTTTAATTATTTTTCTCTCATCTCAATGGAACATAATCTCCAGAGGATCTTGGATGTTATCTTTTCACCTCGTCCCCAACTTGGAGGCCGCATCTGCTACTTAGATGACTTCTAACAGAGTTTTATTGATTAACTGAATGAATAAATGAATGAATGAATGAATGAAACAACCACGAAATGAGTCTTTGGGGAGACATTTTTAAAAAGATCTTCAGTCACATTCCCATCTTAAAAAGTCAAATAGGTTGATTTTTATGTGTATATGTCATGCTTATTTGTATGAATATTCTGCTTTGCTCTTATAAACATATTATTTCTTATATTTTAAACCAATTCTTTTCTATTCAAAACCACTGAATTCATTGAAGCTCTTCAAGTGAGTTTTTGGCATTTCTTAGTTTAGTCACTGTGCATTACTTTGTGTACAACTTTCCCAGAGACGTATCACAGGCCCTGTGCTTCTGAAAATTCCATGAAATTTCCCTATCACATTCTTCTTCACAGGCTAACGATTTGTACTCTGGAAGCAATGGTAGCACAAATTCCCTAAGGGCTTGTCTCTATGTCAGCCAAAACCATCTTGTGAATCAGATTTCAAGGAATACTGGATTCTAAATAAAAATTTCATTCATATCTGAAAACATAGCTCTGTATACTTGAAATAGAAATTGTGTTTTCATCTGTTACTCTTAAACAACAACTTATGTTTATCTATGCCTAAAATTTTGATACACTGTATGAGGAAACTTTTCTAATAGTGCATTAGAAATTTGCTAGTACTTTGTGAATTATAAATAGTAATAGTGAAAACTAAATGTTTAAATTTATGGACTGCTGGACTGCCATTTTATGGACTGCTGTATCACAAGTGTCTATAGCATTGGTATGCATATAGTCGTTGCTCAATAGATATTTATGGGACTATAAATGTTAATAAAGTACTAAAGTAATTCTCTCAAATAAATGAGGCTGAACTTGTACAATTGGTTATATTAGCACCCTGTTAAATGGAAAAGATAATCTAAATATAAACACTAAACAACTGATTTAGTATTTTATTTTCAAAGTATAAACAGAATTTAGGTGAGTGTTTCAGGGGTATTACAAATATATATATTCCACCAGATGGTATCAATTTCTAAGCACATGTGGAAAGAATCTATCAAAAAACTATCTTCTAAAGACCTCAGTACGTAGACTTGAAATATAAAATTACTTATTCTAAGTCCTACTACTTTTAATTTAAAAAGAAAAAATGTTATCCTAATAATATGATTCCAGAAGTTCTATATTCAGAAAAAATAGAGAAGAGAGAAAAAGTGGAAAGTTATAATTTTTGTACTAATCTTACATTCATGTATAAAAAGCATTCCATTCAATATATCGCAAATGCACAAAGGAAAACAAAAAGAAAAAAATACAAGAAAAACTCCTTCAAACAGCCTAACAGAACAATTGTTATAAAGGCCATGTCCTAAATTTGATGCACTCAAGAACATTTAAAAAATATTCTTCTGGTCATATTTGGTTGGGCCTTCTAGGTAAATAGCATTAATTTAAGGAATCGAAATATACATTTGCCAAAGTGTCACATTCAATGTTCAACCAGTATATGTGTAGAAAACTGTCCCCTTTATTTATTTATAGTATCTCCCAGTGTTATGTAAGTTTATTGTTATTCCCAGATAAACTAGACCTGGGATTACAGCTTGCTTCAGAACATTAGTACAAATTACTTGCATCTCTAATATCAAATATTTAATTAAGATCACACTGAAAAGTATTTTTATGTTTACTATATAAAATTCTATATATTAGTATGATTGCAACAAGTTCAATAATCAAATTACTGCCCTTTTCTCTCTCCTACACTGCTTTTTTCTGTAGTCTATTTCATTTATGAAGACTAAATAGTAAAGTTTCATGTGACAATTATGTTCTTTCCATTTCTCTTAGAAGATACAGCAATAATATACTATTCATTTGACAGTATTATATAGTGTTTAAGAGAATTGATCATGCTTTTCTTTTTATGTTAGGTATAATTTTACTTTAGGTAACTTTGCCATAAGTAGACTATTCTAAGTATTTTTTTAACTGATAGTTTATTTTATTTTTATAAATCTTCTGTAAATATAAAGTGCTATATAATATGAATATATCCAACATGCTAGAGAACATGTCTTTGTAGTCTATAACCATTACTTCTCATAGATTACTTGTATACCCAGATTTTGAAATGCATGCAAAGAAAATTTAACCAATTATAACATGTAAACTATACATGCCATATGATTTTACCTATTGCCCATAAATCCATTTCTGTTTTTAAAACATAGTTTCTAAACCCTATGTCCACGATTAAACAGAAGGATGACACTAAGTATTTTTTATCTAATTGAAGTCATTTTTAGAGCTTAAAATATTTACATTTATGGCATTAACTATATTTTTGGTTTTTCTGCAGCCACCTAGTTTTAAGCTCTCTATTTTTAAAATTTTCATTTATTTTGGACTTTTTTGTTTGCTTTTATATGTAGTAGGGAATTTTAACAAATATGTCATGCTTTTTATATCCACCAGTAGTTACCTTTAAAACTTGCAATAACATTTTAAACTTTTTTTTCCAGTTCATACTTTCACATTTAAATAAATTTACAGACATAAATTTATTATAAAGTTATTTAAATTTAAATTATGACTCTCCACTGGGAACAAAAGAGCATACCAACACAAAATATCTCAAATGACCACAGAGAACGTAAGTCTTCTTATAATGGGAGTTGCTACTGGGATTATTTTCTCTCCAGGTAGTTCTAGAGAGCATGGCTTTGCACAGGGAATAACTGAAAAAAGTAAAATGATTATACAGAAGAGAGCCACAACAGATGAACAAATATTCATGTTATATTAAAACTCACGCTGTTCCTTTCTCTTAGGATCTGTTAGGTCTACGCAGGACAGACTCCTGCCACGGATGAAGAACGAGGCCCTACCATCCTGACTATGTGCATGTCCATCCTCAGCCAAAGTTCAAGTTGCCACAGCTTTATGCCTTCAGAGCCTGATTAATGGGCAGTAAGACTTGGGTTTTAGAAGCAGATATATCACACTTATTTTTAACATCAAAGATAGCTGTTAAGTTTGCTACTCTGAATGCGGGCTGGCATTTCATCACAGCATATTCATTTGGTCTCAGAAACTCAAATCCTGCCAGCTCTAGTGTTATATGTGTATCTAAAGTATAAAATAATTTTTTGAGCTTTATCTTTTGTAATAGTTTCATCAAACAGATATCAAAAGCCTACAGAGCATTAGTCAGGGACAGAGTGATTAGTTTCTCTCTTTATGGATGGGTAATTAATATAAAAAGGATGGAAAAATCCTTAATCCCATTACACTTGATCCATCATTTAGCAATGCTTTTTGACTCTTCAAGGTAAAATCTGCTTCTGAATTTCCCCAAAGCAATCAAGTCGTCAGTTTCAGAAAATTATAAAACCCCACAGCAAACTGCGTATCACTGATAGAAAAAAAGTGAGGTTTCTGACATTCATCTTAAAGAATCTCATTGAATAAAACTGTTTCAAAGATCTCACTTTTGAAATTATTCCTAATAGAATTGACCCAATTTTGCTTTAGTGTATAGAATCTAAGAATAAAGGCAACAACTTGTATAGTGGAAAACATATCAAAAGAAGGCTAGATATAAATCTATAGGTAAAATTATGAGTTGGTGAGGGGTATGGCTCATGCACATCCTATTGCAAAGTGACAGTGCAGCCTATTGCATGAGAATGACAACCTTTCTTAGAATGCTTAAGGCAGCCTTTCAAAACCCATTAAATGGATCTATCAAAATTGTGTATTGGCTCGGCCCACAACTTTAAATGTTGTTGATTTCTCTTTTCGACCATTTCCATCTTCTAATGCTCCGTGTTTCATAAGATTAGAACATGATTCATATCAACTGTAGTATTATTTACGTAACAGTTGTTGGATATGACACACATTTTTTATCAGAAGTTTCTTTACTCTCAAAACTCCCCTTTTTGTATTCCTTCATTATTTCATTGGAATGAAAAATTATTTTTATTGTGATAAAATATACATAAAATTTTCCACTGTAACTATTTTTAAATGCATAGTGCTGTGACACTATTTACAAAAAAAATTACATTATTGTACAACCATTACCTCTTCCATAACCAGAATTTTTCATCATCTAAAACTGAAACTCTTTATTCATTAAACACTTACTCCCCATTCTCAGCGGTTGACAACCACCCTTTTACTTTTCCTCTCTCTGAATCTGACTATACTAGGAACCTCATATAAGAGGAATCACACAATATTTGTCCTTAAGTGACTGTTTTATTTCACTTGGCATACTGTTTTGAAGGTTCATCCACATTGTAGCATGTATCAAAATATCCTTCCCTTTTAAAACTTAATAATGTTTCATTGTTATCACACAGCACATTTTGTTTATACATTCAACCAACAATGGACAGTTGAGTTGATTCCACTTTTGGCTTTTGGGAGTATGGGTGTATAAATATCTGCTCAAGTTCCTGCTTTTACTTCTTTTGGATATATACCCCAACATGGAATGGCTGGATCATATGGTAATTCTAGGCTTAATTTTTTGAGGTTTTATTATACCATTTTCCACAGGGAGTGCACCATTTTGCATTCCCACCTGCAATATACCAGGTTTCGGTGTCTCCTTAGCCTCATCTACACTTTTATTTTCCGGGTTTTTTGTTTGTTTGTTTGTTTATTATGTTTTGTTTTTACCATAGCTAACCTAATGAGTGTGAAGTATCTTCTCTTTGTGGTTTTGTTTTGCATTGTCTTAAAGCTTAGTGTCCTAAAGCTTAGCCTATTTTTTCATGGGCTTATTGATCATGTGTATATATTCTTTAGAAATGTCTATTCAGGTTCTTTGTTCATTTTTTACTCTGGTTGCTTGCTACATTGTTATTGCTCTGTTGTTGAGTTGTATTAACAATCTCTTGAGTACAGAATCACAAGTAAACTAACACATAGAACATAAAAGATTGATATACTATTGCCCCTACTTCCTGATTCTGATACATCATCATTTAGTAAGTCAATCTTTTGTCTTCCCTTTCCCTTTTCATTACATTTAGAAATGATTAACAATGACTGGGAAATACTTCCCCAAGTCTCATGATATCAATATTGAAATTTAGTAAGCTTAAAACAGTAGGTAAATTTCTATAGTAAATTTTAATTATTATATTAAGTAAAGAGTAACTAAAAGGCAAAATATTGAATATTATTTTAATTTAATTCAGCTATTTGGTTCCCTTAAGTTCACCTTCATGGTCTATTTGAATGCTTAAAAAAAGCTTAATGAAAAAAATAAATCAGCTGTCAATAGAAAACTTCAGTAGAAATTTTCTTATAGGGAAAAGTCAACCCACATTAATGCAGTGGCAAACAATAAATAGTGTCTCCAACAAAAAGTGAATCTCAATTTTCTGAGGATTTTTGGTGAAAAAACAAATACATAAACCAAAGAACACAAACGACAAACTTGACAGTTTATACCACTGTTATGTACTTTTTGCTTTCTTAAAGGGCACAACAGCTGTCCTCAAATACTTGAAAGTCTATTGTGGGAAAGAAGGATTATACACCTATGTTTCTTAAGAAACCAAAGAGCCACTGCTTGGGGGTTAAAACGAGGCAATTTCTAGCTCAAATTTAACGATGCTCTTTCTAATCCTAAAACCTGCTCAATGATGAGATGGGGTGCTTTGGAAAGGAGTGAACTCATTGCTCATTTTCAAAGATAAACAAGAGAATCAAGAGCCAGAAGCACCACAGAAGGGTTTTTGTTGCTGTTGTTATTATTTTTTTTTTTTTGGCCAAAAGGTTGGAATGGATGACCTCCTGAATCTCTTAAAATTCTTGTGTTTCTCTGACTTAAAGAGCTCTACTATATATTGTGTGGCATAGAAAAAGACAAAGTTTGTACCCTGAGGAACAGCAGTCTAAGCCAGATGTAAACAAAATGATGGCTAACAGCAACACAACTAAGATATGTAGGTATGGACAGTACATAGAAAAGAATCACACATTATTTGGAAAGAAATCATATTTAAGAATAGATTTTGCCTGTAGCTACAGCCTTAAAAATTGAATTGCTCATATCACTGCAGGGGTCAAATACTTCCTTTTCTTATGCTTCAATCTATTTTCTTTAAATAAAATAAAAATCTTTACTGTTTAAAATGTCTTCGCATCATTTTTCTAAAAAATTGTGGACAGCCAGACATACATGTATATGTGTATACAACAGTCCAGAAATTTATCAAATTGTCACTCACTTAATCAAATATGACTTCATACCCTAATAATGCCAGAAAGTTTTAATATATTTGGTAAAAAATAAAACTTGAGAATCTTTAGCAGAAATACTGAATTAAATGAGTTAGTAATGCTTATATTGGGAAATAATGTTTCAAAAAAGAAAATATCCCATATTGTTACATGAATTAAAAGTATTATTAAAATATTAATGTTAAATGTTAAAAGTATTATTCATAATTTGCAATCACATGAAAACCTTTATTTTGAATTGATTTACAAAACGGTTTTAAAAATCATCTACATAAATTACAAAGTAATGGTGTGTCCTCCCTACTCCACATTAATTTTAGAATTTGTCAATTCTTATATGTATATCTATATATAGATAGATAGATATTTCAGAGGTTGAATACATGTACATATACATGTATGTATTCTATGCAGTCTTTAATCTCTCACTGCCATTTTGTCCTAGTTTAGATCTCTCAATCTAAAGTAAAAGATTTTTCACATTATCATGTACAGAACCACCAATTGAAATAGGCTTACAGCATCTTCCAATAGTGGCAAACCTAGAGCACATGATTACCTGAATCTACCTACTAAAAGATTCAATCTCCCTCTGTTGCTTAAAAAATAAAATTTAAACTTCTTAGCCTGGCCTTCAAAGACTCTGACAATTTAGTTCCAGAATATCTTTATTTACACCACATATCACTATCATTACTCCTGCATACCTTACGTCTGTCAGGTTCTTAAACACTGATTACGTTGTCTCCTCTACCTAGTGGAGGAGGAGACATTTTGATAATTATCTGTGACCTCACCATCCAAAAGTAACTACTACTTTGTAAAGTCTATAAGTTCTACACATTTTATTAGAATAATTATTTTTATAATACCTATCCTATTAAGCACCTCTTTTCTTCAGGGGAATTACTCCCTATTTTAAGTTTTTGTATCCCCATATTGTTTCCATATTACTTTGCTAGTAAGTAATCGGAAATATGTGTTGAACTGAATTGAACTCTCTTTTTTACAACTGAACAAACAAAAGTGAAGACTGCTAAAAAGACTTGCAGAAGCTTAGGCTGGGCATTATCAGGTGGTTCCAAGAATAGAAACTGGGGCTCACCCATGACTGCAATCTGGTGATCTTACCATTAGAGAATACTCATCCCCAGGTAACCTAATTTTTTTTGACAGTAGGCAATGCTCTGCAACTGTAGTACAAAAATAATAACTTGGCATAGTAATGTGAGACCAATTTATTAGGATAATACATTCAACTTTAGTTTTTATTTATATTTCTGTAAGTTTCACAAGAAAGTGAAAGATAAATAATGCTAGTTTAAAACTGAAGGGTTTTTTTTATATTTTATGAATTTAATTTTTTTTATAATTTTTGCCTTTAAACATTATGCTGGAAGATAAAAATTAAAGTTTACTATGCAGTCTTAGCTTTAATTTTATACTCTTTTCAGTATACATTAGGGCAAACTAAGGTTTGGAGACATAATAAGTTGGGTACAATATATAATGTAGATATGTAACTGCTGCTTAAGAGTCTACATCACACCATGAAATTTCCCTGTACTAATTGTTTTATTTGAAATCATACTTCATTAAGTAAATTATTCACATTACTGATGTTAATTTTTGCTAAAATAAGAAAAAGGATATAACTGTACATATGGAATTCTTTGATTCTTAAATCTATTGATAAGAATGACTATTTATATGGGATTGCCTGGGAACAAATAAGAAACAAATATTAATAGATGATTAACCTGAGTGTCATCTCTACCTTACATGTCAATAGCAAGTAGTTAAATCTTCTGTGTCTCTCCTCTAAAACAAGAATCACAATGTTTGTTTCTTTCAGTGGAAGTCCATAAGAGTAATTAGTATGTATAAAGCACTTTAAATGTGAAAATCTATTTTTTTACTGGATGGGTATACAATATATACATTATTCCATTCCTAAGAACAAGCTGTCATTTTATCATGTTGTAGTAGCTTGTAACAACCCTAAAAGATACAACACATATGAAGAACAATGATTCTTTTCTTTTAATTTGAAATTTTCAACATACTTTTAACTTACAATGATCAGGAAGCCAGTAGTCACTCTTGAAAATATTTCTACATTTGGTATATATCAATTATGTTGGCTTATTTATTTTTTACCACATTATAGTGAGTATTCAAGTCAAGAATTCTAGCGTGTAAGTCACTTAATGTCTCCATGTAGACTCAAGCAAGCCATTTAAGGAATACAGCATAAGATGACAATCATAATTCTGTTCAAAAGATAACACTTAGGAATAACCAGATTATTGAGAAAATTTTAACTTTTTTTCCAATATGATTAATGTATGTTTACAAAAGTCAATAAAAAATAAAAACCGTAGCACAGTAGCAACATTCATTGGGTGTCGGGTAGGCGGGAGGGGGGAGGAAGGAAAGGGTATATTCACAACTAATGGGTGCGGTGCTCATTGTCTGGGGGATGGACACGCTTGTAGCTCTGCCTCGGACAGGGCAAAGGCAATATATGTAACCTAAACATTTGTACTCCTGTAATGTTCTGAAATTTAAAAAAATAAATAAAAATTAAAAATATATGAAAGGGAAAAAAATTGTTTCAGGGACCAAAATTTTGTCACGTAAGGCCACTACTCCAATGCTCTCTGTCTTGGTACAGGTATAAAATTGTGACTATCTAGAGGAATAAATTAACTAAACAAAAGTTCTGGTTTTCAATACATGAGTAAAAGAGTGCTTGTTGTTTTTCAAACAATAGCAGATTTATATGCTCTTGTGGTCTACCAAGCTGGCTATAGCATTAAAATTCAAATTTGTTATGGACAAGAAGTTAACCAAAATTCTTGACTGATTAACCAACTTATTAAGGTAAATGGGCTAGTCTGAGCCGAGAATTTTTTATACTCTGAATGCATATCCGGGTCAGCTTTGCCCAACATAAGGACAAATACATATAAAAAGCTTTTAAGTTCAGCACTGCAGAGAAAGGGCATGAAGAATATTCCTTCAAAACTGTTAAAAACTGATGTTATTAATCTACCATCAGATTTATTGAAAAAACACAATTATTTTACTCAGAAGGCATCTAATTTTCCGCAACTCAACTTACTCTTAAACCTCCAGGGTAAATTGATTGCAAAATGTATTCCTAGGTAAATAAATAATTTGACCCAGGTACAAAGATACTGGATAGATGCCAATTAAATAGCAGAGAAAATCTGAAAAAAAAAAGTTGTTTTAATTTCAAAGTGGTTGATCTCAAGCTATTATTTCTGACAGTAGTTAGATTGTAGGGCCATTTAGTTTGTGACAATAATGCCATACTATCAGCACAGGGAAAAACACATCTTTTAATTTCTCTATGACAAATAAAAGTAATTTGCTCAACAGTGTTTGCAAGTGAATAATTATGTCAGAAAAAGTTTCCACAATAAAATACTGATATCATAGTCTTACTTGATGAACTGTTTTCTCTATACACTGAAAATTGTTACATATTTTTAGCAATCTTATTTTAAAATTCCTTTGGTGAGTTTCATTTAAAAAAAAAAGACTACTGAGACATTTTACTTCCTACAGGGAAATCATTTTTATCATTTTATAATTCCATATGAAGAGTGAAAGAGGTGGCTTACTTTTCAAGTTTTTTTTTTTTGCCTATATAAAAATTACTTTAGATAATATGTTTAATTTATTAGGAGGATTAAACTAAACAGGGACTCTTGAAAGTACAGTCATGCAGATAAGCATAAGTATATGGACTCATCTGAGAGAAACAAAAATAAATACAATTAAATTTTACTAAAACTCTACAGTTAAGGAAGAGATTCAAAAACAATTGTATTTTTCTGTCCACTTTTCAAATATACACTAAGTGCCTGCTTTATGCAAAAAAATTAAGGAAACATGGGCTTTGTCTATCCATAGCTAATATTTCAGTAAGGAATATAAAAAAAGATGACTGTAATGATTTTCACATTTCACAAAAGGAAAAATCCAGGTTGCACTGAAGATGAACGTGGGATAAACCCATTAAGGCTTACTTCACAATCAATATTTATGTAGATTCCAAAAATTATGATTGAGATAATAAAGGAAGAAAATGTTGGTTTGGGCATAAGTACCGCCCTGGCAAATTTACAGATTAGATAAAGTTTAGGCAAAAGGTGCTGTTTTTTTGTTTTTTTTTTTTTTTTTAGACAGAATCTCACTGTGTTGCCCGGGCTAGAATGCCATGACATCAGCCTGGCTCACAGCAACCTCAAACTCCTGGGCTCAAGCGACCCTCCTGCCTCAGCCTCCCTAGTAGCTGGGACTACAAGCATGTACCACCATGCCCGGCTGATTTTTCCTATATATTTTAGTTTATTCTATTCTAAAATAGAATTTCTTTCTATTTTTAGTAGAGACAGGGTCTCGCTCTTGCTCAGGCTGGTCTGGAACTCATGAACTCAAACAATCTGCCCGCCTCGGCCTGCTAGGATTACAGGGGTAAGCCACCGCACCCGGCCTCAACAGGCACTGTTTTAAAGAATACCAAATATAATCAGTATGAATTTGTTTTGATATATAAAACCAAAATGTGTTTTTAAATGTCTAAATTATTTTTCTTGGAATGTTATATAAACAGTGAAAAATTAGAGAAACTAAATGTTAAAATATTTACTAGAATACCACATAGGTATTATCAATAAAAATATTGTAAGCACTAATAACATGACAAATTATGTACATTATGTTTTCAGATAAATAAAGTTATAAACTTTATGGTTAACATTATTACTCTCTATGTAATAGTGTTAGAGACCATTCAATCTTCGTGCCTTTCACTGTTTAGGGCCAAAGCTCCGTGATGGAGGAAACTTAACCCTTGTATGTGGATATATGGTTCTTTATGTACCTAATATAAGGAAATAGTCCAAGAAATTTGTACTTAATTAGTAAATACATTTTTGAAATAGTATGATTACAGGCAATGTTAAAAATTCTCTGACTTACTTTTTACTTTGAGTATACTTTACAATTAGCATGTACTAGTTTTGTAATAAGAAAGGAAATTTTCTTTTAAAGAAAGGTATTGAGTAGTATTGAATACAAATTAAAATTTGGAAATGGATTAAAAGGTTTTAATTAACAAATAAAAGCAATGGGGAAAGGATAGTACCTTTGAGGTTATGCATTTTAAGTTAAGTCAATTTGGGTTTGAATTCTAGGTTCTGTATCCCTCCTAGTTTAGGGGGAAGACTTAGCTCTCCATGTTATAAACCTTTCAGATTTATAACAGCTTGCAAAGTATTTGGCACTCACTGTTGCTTTCAAATGCTACCTGCTTTTACTATTACCATAAAATGACATATTAATAAAATTGGGAATCTATAGATTATTAGTTTTTATATTTACACCCATTTTATTATTTACTCCTCTTTGGATAAGATAAATACTGCCAAAAAATCATTTTTGTTGATACATAATAAAATATTTTTCACCTTTTAAATGGAATTTAGAGCTGGGCATTTTTCACTGAAATTCATGCTATATTATTCCACTTAATGTATGATTAGGGGAAAGCCATTTAATTCCCACATCAGCTTAAACCTTTTACCTAGAAGTCATCATTAATACTGGCATCTTTTGAAACTATCCACTCCCTAAAATAAGAAACAAAAACGTTCATCTGAAATAAGGGTTAATTTGCAGCCTCAAATAAATTGAAAAAGGCTGCAGAAAGTATTATTTTTATCATGCAATCTCTATTGCTTAAAAAAAAAGCCTAAGGCATATTCCTTGAAAGTAATTAAGTATGCTTTTAAACATTTAGTTACTAGATACTTTTTTCTTAGTTGCACATTTGTTTCCAGATGATCATATAAATATATGTATTTTAATATTATTATATGCAATGTAAGTAAATTGAATCTTGTTCCAGAAGAATGATGATAAAATCTCTTGGCAGGATTGGTATTTGTATCATCCAAACATCTAAAATAATTGCATTCTTCAGTATTCTGTTGATAAGTGAGGTCATATCTTCTAAAAATAATATTTAAAATTTGGATATAAATAGAAGAAAAAGGGGATTTTCTGACTTGGCAACAGTAAGCAAACATTTGGCATTTAGGTTAATTTAAGTTTTTAAAACATTCTTTTAAAACTTCCCTAAAGTTTTATGTATTTTATCTAATATCTATATCCCAGAAGATATTAGTTCTTCCTTAGCTACATTATACTGTAGAAAATTTTGATTCAATAGAAATTTGTATTTTGCTGCTTATGATGCTTCAAAGGATAAGGTATTTCGTTGTTCATATACCAGTGAATAGAATAATTATGTTTTAATATTTTACCCCATAATCTAGATTCTTGCATATTATGCTTTCTAAAACCTCAATATAAAACAAATGAATATCTGTTATATCCAAATTTTCAAATATATGTCTTAATAAGTATCCACAGTTTAATATATAATGTGGCATACTGAATTAAAGGTTCAAAAAATTATAGCACATGGGATAGTAGGGTCAAGGGTTTTTAATCTTGTAAATATTAGTCCATTCCACTTATATTGATTGCTTCACTACATAATTGAGCAAATGCAAAAGCAGACTAGATATAACAAAGTGTTGTTGTACTAAGTTATCAGGCAATGATTTTATTTCCAATTTTATAAATGACATTTCGATCTTGGGCCTGTATTCAAACTTCCTGTGCTTAAGGAACTATATCTTGGATTAACTGATTCTACTTCACAAGACTGTTGGAAAGGAAAAATTAAAAAGTAGCTTTATAGAAAGATACTAGACAAATTTAAGATATAATCTATCAGAACTTAATTTTCTTTATTTTACAGTGTAGCTACATTAATCTATCTCATATGCCAAAATGCCCCAAGATAGTTGATACAAATCCACTGAGAATATTATATTCAGAGAACTATAATTACTGGTTAGTAATTCAATTTTCCTATGAGGCAAATACTGTATCACTTGAGAAAAATAGCAGCCTATTTTAACTGAAGCTTGAACATTTTACAGACTGTTGCTCACATTTTTAAAAAATTGCAACTTTTTCAGTGGATATGAACTTCACATCTTCAGGGATAATATTTATCACACAATCATCACATTTATTCATTTCCTAAGACATACTAAAGCAAGGGATCCTTAAATATTTAGAATTTTTTTAACTATTAGAAGTATACGTCACTATGAAGAAACATATTAAAATTGTATACCCTTAAGCACATATTACATCAATATGAAAAAGCATTTATTTCCCTCTTGCAAATTTATTAAGTAAGGCCTCCAGCAGAATAGGATTAGGAGTAATTTTTAAAATAGCCTGGGACCTCCTTTTTAAATGCATTCTTAACTTCTTAAAATTTTCTTGCAAAATTTAAGCATTTCTCTTTAAAGATTTGTGAATATGTTTAGCTTTATTTAGAGAATTAGGTTAATTTTGCTTTCTAAGCTTTGTGGAAGCACAATTGGAAGCGATGGAATATTTTAGTATCTGTTCTCTGTCATCTGTTTTTCTTATATGCAAAAGTAAATGTAATTTAAGAGATCTGATTATATAAGTTAGCAATAAATTTATTAAATTGGTGAGATAGCTTATTACAGTTCCCATTAGGTATATTTAATACAAAAAATAGTTTTCAATCTCCTTGTATTCTGGGACTCTTTATCATGTAGTTATTGACCTTTAGTATTTTCCATCCCGTGTGTTGCTCCAGACGCATGTGAAGTTTATATATGTTAATACATTTCATATATATGAAAAATACCTTTAATATTCAAGGAATTACTTGACTGTTTCTACATAAAGTATTTTGTAAAAAAACAAAAAAACAAAAAAACTCATAGACCCTTTTCAAGTTTGAAAGCAGGGTTGTAATTTAAAAATGGAAATAAATACTTGATGTTCAATTTACTATTCTATAAAAATAATAATGTAAAACAGCATCATGTTTAAACATGTGAAAGATAAATCCCAAATAAGGGCAAATGTTAACGTGTCTATTCATTTGGGGCATATCCTTATTCTAAAAGAAATAAAGCAACTGCAGAGATTCGCCTATGCAAATCACAACATGCCTGGTTTCATTCTGAGCAAGTCTCAGGAGATGTCCTCCTAACACATCCTCTGTCAGGAAATAGAGGACACTTTACCTTTAAATGCTGGAATTCGAAGAACACTGGCCTTCCCCTGATGGACTGCTCTTTAGGTATTTATGATTTTGAAAATGCGGTTGGTATCTGATAGTTGATTTGGGGCAAGCGTTAGAGAGTTAGAAATGGGCCCAAATAGGACCAAAGACTTACCCATACATTCCTCAGTATTTCCTATAACTCCTTTCTCCTTGAGGGGAGAAATTTTGAATTATAGCTTGATATTATTTATGTCATTTTCTTAAAAATATTTGTTTTAGAGACAACACAAGAAGTAATTAAACATTTTCTTATACTTGCCAGGATCTACCAGTTATCTGCTTATTTTTGTCCATTATAACCCAGCTCACCTTCACATAACTCTTTCAAGATTGTACAAGAAATGTGAATAAAGAAAGGAAAGCAACAAAAACAACAAGAAAAATCCAAATACAAAATGAATCTTGTATTTAGTCATTTCACAATGATAGTTTCTTCAAATATACTAATGCAGCTATTGGTATCAATTTTACATACTAAAATTGATATCAAAATTTTTTAAAATTTATTTTATTTATAATATTAGATGTACATATTTTGGGGGTATATGTGATAATTTGACACCTTCATATAATCAAACCAGGGCAATTAGGATATCTATCCCCTTAAATATTTATTTTTTCTAAATTCTAAGGAAATTAAAATTATACTTTTCTAGCTATTTTGAAATGCACAATCAATTAATGTTAACTATAATCACACTACTGATCTATTAAACACCAAGTCTTATTTTTGGCAACATAAAAAAAGTGAATTCTATTCTGGTATTTTTTATTTTTTAATGGCAACAATTTATTTATCTCAACGAATAAAATGCACTTCTGTTCATCATAATATCTGTAATGACCATAGCTAAAATTTTAATTCTTATTTAATTGAAAACTTATGAAAAATGAAACTACTTCATGCTAGGAAATATTCCCATTTGTGAGATGACTATATTTCCAGAAAACTACCTTCTTTGACTTCAATCTGACAAAAATTTATGTCTCCTGTAATTTTTATAGGCAATTAAAAATCTTGCATGTAAGTTTAAATATTTAAACATTATAGAAGTAACTGATCTGAAAAATTTAGAAACATTGTTACTAAGATCAATATTTCTGCATCTTCACAATATATTATTAGATCATCATTAATGACTTTAGAAACAGTACTAGATTAAGCATAGGATTTAACACCCCATGCCTTTGTCCATTTGATATGCTTGACTGTTTGGGTTTTCTGGAAAAACTATTTATCAATTTTTGCGATCCTAAATTGCAATTCAGGTAAAATCTAGTACTGTTTCTATTCTGGTATTTTTTAAATATACAGAAGTGGCAAGTAGGTAAGTAATTGCCTGGCATTGGGGTGGGTAGACAAGGGAGGCGATGGTGGGGAAGCATGACTACTAATGGTTATGGAATTTCTTTTTAGGGGGAAGAAAATGTTCCAAAATTGATTGTGGTGATGGTTGTACAACTCTGTAAACATACTAAAATACACTGGATTGTGCAATTTAATTTGGTGAATTATGCACGTGAATTATATCTCAATGAAGCTGTTTTTTTTTTAAAAGTCTATGCTATTATGTGAATACAGATTACTGTAAAATCTAAATGAAATGATTGACTGTTAAAAAAGAAATTAAAAATGTTATAGTCTTTATGTTTTAACACATAGCTGTTGTGTAGATGTCGTAGTATATGTATTTTTTAAAATATCATAAATATACAGATTAATGGTCTGAGGTCATAAAGTCCTGAGAGTCCACTTTGCTCTGCAATTAAATCACAAATTTTCTGTCATTCGGTCTGTCCTAAGACTGATGGCCTCTGACCTACCAATTTATCATTAGGATAGCTAGGATATACTACTCAATGTACATTGAATTCCTTCTTGTTTTGATATTCCAGTTCATGTGGTTCCTTATGCCTAAGAAGCTTTTTGTCCCTCCTCCATCTTGCTTTACAAACATTTTACCAAAATTTTAAGGTAAGTCTGGAATACATTAACCTGGAATACATAAACCTGGAATACATTCAATCTACAAAGGCTTTGAAAGACTTCTATAAGTTTTTTTAACACGCACTAGAGGTTTGCAAACTCACAGAAATGCAAAACTGTATTATCGGTTTTGTTAATGATTTGCTCACATTAATGTTAGGTCTGATGGAGGATAAACAGGCGGCAAGGAAGTGGCTAAGAGTGGAAAGTGGAAACAAATTGTAGGTAGGAAGCAAATTACAGCTAGGAACTGTTCCCCCCACCCCGCCCCCCCTGGTAGCACATTTTTGATCACACATTTATTTCTTCCACTCCTTATAAGGATATAGATTTTAATATCTACTAACAGATTCCTGTTAAGTGCTAAATGGCTAGCACATAAAACATATAATAAGTTCATAAATATCCGTGAAAGAAATAACTATTGATTTAAAATATGAAGCCACTTGATTTTTCTATTTTGTTTTATTCAACATCCTAAGTTGATAACCCCTTATACCTTCCTACCTATGTCAACAGTATGACTCACAGGTTCTTTCTTATGTCTTCTCTTTCAGCAGACAAATAAGTCTCATTCCCAGGTTTCTTCACTGATTCATACATTCATACATTTCATTAAATCCCAAATTATTGACAGCATATTCTGTGCAATTCACCTAGATTTTAGTAGGCCATGTGAATCCTCAGCCCTGAGACTGTGGATAACTTGAACTCAGAGGGGCAGGATTATAACTAAATTTCTTAAGTGGGCTTCCCAGGCTTGACATAGGGCTTTAGAGAATGGAGGGAGTCCAGGACAGACGTCTGGGATACAGAAATAGGAGAAAAGATCTCTTCTGACTGCCTCATAAATTCTACAAAAGTACACAATCAGGTAAAAGGAGCTATTTGACATTGCTACACCCCAAATTTTCCCAGATAAGTTCTTGAACACTGCTAGTCAACAATTTTTCCACAGTTCTAAAGCAAATCTTTAAAACTTGAATATACTGAAATTCATGTCAGAAAAATTAATCAATAAATACTATGACATAAAATGTTTTATGGTTTAGGCAAGCGATCAATATTAGAAAACAGGAGGGCATAGTTTTTTTTTATTTCAGAAAAATATGAGAGTACAAACATTTTGGTCACATTTTATATATTTGCCTCTCCCTAGCAAGGGTTAGAAGTATGCCCCTCCCCTTCACAATGCTCACCGCATCCAGGAGGGCATAGTTTTTAAAACAGAATGGGATAAATAGAATAATAATTCATCTATATTTTATTTAATGAAACTAAGACAAAAAATGGCTTTAGCAAGACATGCATTGGTCCTGGAGCTTTACAAGCTCACTTTACCTATGAGATAGCCTCAGTCGACAGAAACAGAAAGCTGGCTAATAACGGTGCAAGTCAACCATGTGGTACAAATTATTCAATCATTTCCACTTTAAATTCAGGACAGAAGTAATATTTCCTTTATGTCCCATAAGATGTGAAACTTTTCCAATTATTAAATTCCTTAGCTGGTTATATAATTCCACAGAGCCTTATTCCCACATGGGAAGACTAATTATTGTATAAATGTCAATTTTTGGAGAATTTATAAGTTTTGTGCAAGCTTACAGAAAGTAACGATTGAGTATTTTTAGTTTTATGAAATGATTTTAAATTTTGTCTGAAAAAATAAATAGGAGAAAATAGCCTAAAATTTTTTGAGAAGGCTCATGAATGGAAAGATTTTCATATTAGGTATTTAAATAACTCATTCTTTAAACCACCAAAATGGGCAACAAATAGATAATTTTAGAAAGATCCTAATGTAGATGTGGATGCACGTGTGTCTGTGTGTGTGTGTACGTGTAT